>VDFB02234849.1:0-17638 GCA_007258455.2 Sequoia sempervirens | reverse complement strand
AGTGTGGTAGGAAATAGCTTAAGCCTATGGCATCAGTAGTATAATCATAACTCTTAGAGTATATCAAACTCAAATAAGAAGGTATCAGGATCTTCTGTGACAAGTCCATAAAACTTTGGGAGTGTTGAGGCAGGAATGTTCTTGATGTTTTCAACTTCATTTTGATGGGAAATGGGGAAAGGAAAAGTTGGTTGGTTGGGTTTGTTCCCATTTGCATCACCCATGGTTGCTTGATGTTGTTCCAAAGCAAATGGGTTCTCAAGCTGATTTTGAACTTCATAGGAGACTTCAGAGCTAGTCAGATCAGGATACGCATCAACAAAAGGGGTGTGGATCTTCTTCTTCTTCTTCTGGTAGATTCTGATAGTCAACTAGCTAGAATGGATTAGGATTGTTAGGAAGGAATCTCCCATAAGAATCCCTTCTCCTTCCTCTATGCATGTGGTATCACTCTCTATTAGTCAGCTCACACAAATAATTGGTAAAGAATAAGGGGGGTTCATTACTTCCTAAATGAGGACATACAAAGAACAACTTCCAGAAACACTACAACAAGGAAAACTACCAATGACTCCAAAAGACTCCCTAGCTTGACACCATCCCTAGCAATGGTGCCAAAAATCTTGGCCTCCTACAATGATTTTAATAACTAAGCCTTTATAGCCATGACTCAGAGATTGGACATCTAAGCTGAATATCTATCTCAATAATCATGAAGGTGCATTTAACTTTTCAAACTAGGGACATGAACTTGAAATGGGTCAGCACATTATGTGCACTAGGGACTCAAAGTAGCCATTGCATTCTACAACTAAGAAACATAATAGTGAAAGTAAATTGCTTGAAAGGGAAAGAGACAAATGTTGAATATCAATCAACGACTATGCTAAGCTGAAATGCATAACAGGAATATAGATCTGAGCAACAAACAAGAAGCTACTCTATCTACTTTGGCTGCAGGAACAAACACAAAATGGACTTATAGTGGTTGTAGGAACAGTCAATGCCATATTTCTAACTAAGTAGTAAACAACAAGTAATACTAAAATAATGTTAAACTAAGAGGAAAAATTACTCACCAAGTGGGCCCCCTTGGATAAGTATCCTCTAAACTATTGAGAACTCAAATGCTCGAACTCAGAACTTTATTTTATTCACTGTAAATCATGCATACAAAAGAGTAATGTATCTATATCACTAAAGCTACTGAATGAGAGTATAATATCAAATCGTGCAACTTCTTGAAGAAGGAGCATCAAATCATTATTTATACTATAGCTAAATAAGGAATTCCACTCCATGACTGGGAAGACAACATTTAAGGAAAATAGGGGAAAGTAGAGTGATGGTAGTTACGCATGCATGGAATCCGATTAGACATGCAGGTCAGACGCAGACTTAGCACAACAGTAATTCCCATGCATGCTCGATTATTAAAGTCCACTACAACAAGGTGGTTACATTTAGCTACATAAAGAATCTTTTGTTGTTGGTTGCCTTTGACTTGGAGTGATTCCTTAGCTAGCTGTTATGGTGCATACCCAGCTGGCGGTGTCTTCCTCAACTTAGTGTATTAAATCTGCATGGCAAGGTTAGTATGCATAATAACTGCACATCTATAACCACTCTAATAATCATTCATTAACCACATGCAAAATCAATATAGGTAACCCACATAATATGCCAAATGTCATTAAACCTTACAAATATAAGATAATGCCAAATGTCAATGGTTTGAGGGAAACATTATGCAAATACCAACATTTAATCATCAAAGTTCATGACATCAACCAACAAATAGACTATAGATTCTATCCAAAATTAGATAAAAAACTATGCTCATCATTTATAGCCACCAATTTGAAATTCAACAACTTGTTCATTAACCAAAAGAGATTTCCCATCACTCAACCAAGACACCTTATATGTAAATTCATGAGGGATCTTTTGCAAATTTAGTTTACTAACCATCTCACTTGATACCATATTCTCAGTAGATCCTGAATCAATGAAAATTTTGCATACATTGTTCTTGCACTTACATGTGGTTTTGAAGAGAGTCTTTGTTTGCAATGGTTCCCCCTCCTTTGCTACCTTAAGTACGGTCTTCCTCATCATCAATTTTTCCCTTGTTTTAGGAGCAACAAGATAGCTTGGATAATTTGTACTCACACTTCTCTTGTGCTATTTGACCCCTCCTTTCAATCCTCTTTTCACCTCCACTTGATGAAGTACCATAATTTTCAAGGAATTTGGATGATGGATGCACAAATTCATTACAATTGTTGCATCTTCTTGTAAAGACATTTGAACTTCTACCACCACTCAATCTCCCTCTAGAACCCCTAAAACGTCCTCTTGCATCAACACCTTGCTCTTTACCTTTACTTGCTTCTTCTTGTTCCTCATTTGGCTACCTTGATGTAGGGATTTATCCTCTCCCTCTTGTATTATTAACTTTGCTTCTGACAAACTTATCTTGCCTTCTTTTGATCTTTTCCTCCACCCTAATAGCCAATTGGAAACACTCTTCAAAAATATTTGGGTTAGCAACAACCAATTCATCTTGTATATTCAATCTAAGGCCACCTAAATATCAAGCCACTTTTTCAACTTCATCTTCATTTCTTCTTGACCTTATACTTAGTTTATAGAATTCATCTGTATAGGTCTTAACATCTAAATCCTTTTGGTTCAAACCTTGTAATCTTTTATATAATTGAACTTCATAGGCTTTTGGAAGAAATTTACATTTAATTTTTGCTACCATCTTGTCCCAAGAAACTATCCTTGACTTACCTTGATTTCTCCTTTCTACTTGCTCGTAATCCCAACATAGAAGTGCATGACCTTTGAGTTTTGTCTTTGCTACCTTCACCTTCTACTCATCAGAAATATCTTCACTTTCAAAGTGGTTGTCCATAGCTATGATCCAATCAAGCAACTCTTCCTCATTCAAATTTCCACCATACATAGGAAAACCAACCTTTACCTTATGTGAATCACCTTTGATTGCCTTGAGCAACTTTTCCATCCTCTAATCCTCAGAGCCTAACTCCTCGTCCACATCTTCATGCTCTTCATCTTCTTCCTCTGAATCACTTTCATCATTCTCATCTATTCTCTTCCTTGTCTCCAAGGCATCAATCCTTTCCAACACAACATTATGAGATTCCAAAAGCTTGGCATGTTTCTCCTTTAACTCCTACAACTCTCTAGCAACATTGACATTCTTTGGAGGCATCTTTACAAGTTTGTCTTTTCACCTTCCAACCTGCAAACTTCAACCAATCACCTGCAAAAGATCTACTAACTGAGCTCTAATACCACCTGATAGAAAAAAACATGGTGATGACCCTAAAACAACTCAAATTGATTAGATTGAAACAAGAAACAATCCCTTACAACACTATTCCCTCAACTTAGAGGCTTGTAGCCCTCCAAAACTACTTTTTCTCAATATATTTTAGAGAAGGCCATATAGAGACCTACAAAACACCTTGTGAGATCATCTTTGGGACCTAACACAACATACCAAAAGATTCTATAAGGTTTTTTTGAGACAAAGTTGAAAACCAATAGACTACCCCTATTTTACAAAGGAGGTACCTCCAAAACACCTAGTTTTCACCAAATATCAATTGAAAGTCTCTAGTTATGTGATAAAACAACAAATTCCACCAACATTCCTTTGTGCCATGACCTCTCAGATGTTGAACCATCAAACCCTCACTTTACATGCAAAATGACAAGGGTTTATTCAATCTCCTATCACTTGGGCTTATTGAACCCAACCAATGCATCCAACATTTAATAAATGGTCTAAAAAAACTCACAAATCCCTTACATGGATAGTACCATCAATATTTTTCCAAAACCCTGTTACAACACCCCATTTTCACTTGAAAAACAATGTAATTTTTCCCTTGGGCATCACCCCCAAACGAACAACTTGCTTTATTTTCCTTCTAAACCATATGAACACCTAACTTGCCATGTGAAAATTCATTCCACTAAGACATAGGCCATGACAACAGGTGGAATGACTAGAATATCAATTAAACCCCAAATAGAGCCTTCACTGGCCTTTTACAGGAAGTTTTGGAAAATTAAAGAAATCTCTCAAAAATATTAATCTTAGACCCTCACAATTGATTCAAATGAGAGATATTTCATGTCCCCATAAAAAAAATGAGATTAAAAGTATTTACAGTCTGTATGGGTCCGTACAACTCCAGAATAGTGCAAAATAATAGAGAAAATGCAAAAAACTCATTGTTATTGATAGGAATGATTCAATACAATCTTCAACAACAACTACTCAATCCATGTAGAAGATTTATATAATTTTTCTATTCAAATTCTAACCATCCAATTCCTATAACTAACTTTTAAAATTGTAAGACCCTTCAACTTCCTAAAAGTTGCATTTTGCCCATTTTTGCTATGACAACATTTTTCATTTTTGCAACTTTTGACACACTACCACAAATGACTCAAAATCACCCAATTATATGGAAAATGGTCCAACTAGACCTTATTTAATATTAATATACCCAAATTACCCCATAACACCCTAAACTCAACCTAATAACCATCAAATGTTCAATTTTGCAAATGATAGCTTTGGTGCTTCTGCACCACAAAGTCATATCATGGAAGAATGTTGATGTATAAATATTTTTGTTAGCCCTAGGCTATGGCCTAGAATCTATAAAGACCTTGAGGAATGTGTAATTGATTTGAAGTTATAATATATGAGGAATGAGCTTTGAAGCTTGGGTTTTTTTTCCTGTTAGGGTTTTCCCTGGATATATCTTGTGTCATGTGTTCATAAATATCTTAGCTTTCATTGCATATCTTTTATGATTATGGAGTTAGTGGCTTAGGCTGCAAGGCTAGACAGTCCTTCATTGGACCCTCCTACCTTGACTACATCAAATGGTATGAGAGTTGGTTGCAAATATGTTGGTTGGTTGTGAATCTGTTGGGATGATTTTGTACCTTTTGAGAGGATAGAAAGTGTTGGAGAAGTGAAAAAACCTATAAGTAATAAGTGTCACCACTGAAGAAGACCAAGGAAAGGAATATTTGGGTAAGCCTTTCAAATTAATTTGTCTATCTGATTTGTTTTGATGGGGAATATTGGAAAGAGGATGAAGAAGGAAAATGAAAACCTAATATGCAAAAAGGGATACTATGGAAGAAGAATTGTGTGAAATCAAGAAGTATAATTCAAAATTGATGGAAAGGATGAAAGAAATAGGAGGAGACAAGTATGATGCTCTTGAAGAAGAATTGAAAAATGTAAAAGGAAGTAATGAAGAATTATAAGCAAAGCTAAAGTTGTTTAAGGATGTTGAAAAGAGATTTGCAGAACTGGAGGAAGGATTCAAATTGTTTGTAAAGGTGGAAAAGAGGAGCAGAGATCTGGAGGAAAGTTTGAAAGAGTTGAACAAGGAGAATAGTTTACAGAAGAATGAAATATCAGATTTGAAGACATATGTTAAATAGTTGGAACAGTCACTTGTAGCATGCAAGAAGGAGAATGAGAATATGAGATCTAAGCCTGAACTTTTGATGTTTCTTGTGATACTAATGATTTGTGTGATGTTGTAGAAGCCCCTTTAGGAAGTGAGATTGAAGATAACAATGTAACTAATCCTACAACTGTTGGTGATGGTATTGGTTTCAAAATCATGCAGAGAATGGGATATGAAGAAAAAGGATTGGGAAAGCATCAAAAAGGAATTACATAACCTATTGAACCAATAATGAGACCCAAAAAGTGAAGGCCTTGGATATGGCAGAGGTAAGGATGTTGTTACAAGTTTAAACAAGTCAAATCAGGGGAAAAAAGGTATGTATTGTTCACATTGTAATAGGCATGGACATGAAAAAGAATTGTGTTGGGATCTATATCCTTGCAAGTTATGTGGATTAATGAATCATTATGAAAAGATGTGTTGGGATAAAATGAGAAGGATAAAGCCTATGATAGATTGTGAATAGATGGATTATGGATGGATTGATGGAGCAAAATGGAAACATGTTACTTGTATGTTTAAAATTTTGTACAGATGGAAGTATTCATATGTTGGAGGAAAAGAGGGATCATAATACAGAGAAAGAATGTGACATTAAAAAATGTGTGCAAAGATTCAGTGAAATTTTGGTCCACATATATATCAATATAATGGCCATTCATGTATGAAAATTTGAGTGTTGATTGTTTGTCTATCAAACAAAGGTAGTTAAAGCTCTAGAAAGTGTTTCATAGGTGAAAAGGAGGGTAACTAATGGTACCACTCTTCTCCCACAAACACTCAATAATGTCCTAGGAGTCCTAATTGGATTGAATATCAACCTCACAAGCTGAGTCAATTGAGAAAAAGGAAGACCTAGGAGGGGGATTTGTCATCTTTTAGGGGTTCACCACTAAGAAAATTCTTGGAAAAGACAATCAAGCATTCAACTCACCAAATCTAACAATGTAAGCTAAATGAGATGCAAATAATAAAAATATGCAATAGGGAGTAAGGAGGTCTATACCTGGGAAGTCTAGAGATCTTGTGAGGATTTCATAAATGCAAAGAAGCTACCAAAATATGCCAGGGAGGACAAAGATTCCTTTACTATTGTCCTAGTCCCACTACTATTTTTTAGGGCAGATGCAAAATCTTCAAATGTCAAAATCGGATTTGGAAGAATTTCTGAAAAATAACCTTGGGAGGACTAAGATGCCTTTACTATTGTCTTAGTCACATTTGAAATTTCTGAAATATTTGAGTGTGGTCCTGAGGCTTGATGTATGCAATTCCTTCTTCTCTAATCTCAAGTTCTGAAACCTTCAGATTTGGCTTGTAGGTGAGTTTCTATGAAGATGACAACTTTGTAATGCAACTGTGAAACTTTACAACTTTGCAATCCAAATGATCTTCAAATCTTCAACCTAGATCTGCAATCACAAATATGCAAGAAGGGAAAAACTTGTTGATTGTTAGTGAATGGGGGTTTGCCTTGGTCAAACCCCTTGTTGGTAATTAAACCTTGAAATGAAATAGAATAATGAAGGAAATGGTGAATGAACAACATGCAATGCTACAACTCACCAAACCATTATTGTAAAGTTTGAAAACTTGTGTGAAATGGCTGCAATGGATATGGATCTTGAATCAAAGAAATACTTGATAGATCCTGCTTGAATTGCTTGCTTGAATCAAAACCCTACATCACAAATGTTAACACAACACACATGATGCAAGAATGTCTTTTATATGATGCTTGAATCTTGATGATGGCTCCAAATGCTTGAATAATTTCTCTTGAATGTTAGAATTATTGAATTCTTTGATGCTTGTTAGCTTTCTTGATTACTTGATATGAAAAATGAGAGGAGGAACCTTGTATTTATACTTATCTATGCTTAATATCTTGAAATTGCATAACGCCAAGCCTACATATGAATTCATTAAATAAAGGAGGCTAAATCCTGCCATAATTTGAAATTAAATCCCAAAAATAAGCCAAGGAGGACTAAGATGCCCTAGGTGGTGCCTTAGTCCCAAGGCTCAAACCTCGGGGCACAGATTCCAAAAAGGGACTTATTCAAGTGCTCTCATAATAAGGGTCCCAAGACCTTTGGGGCACAAAGATTCCCTAGGTGGCATTTTAGTCCTGACCCAAAAATCAAGGACACTCTAATGACATCATTAAGTTATCATTTATTCATTGGAGAATGTCGGGATTAGCCAGAAAAAAAATATATAATTCATAGGGCTTGTGGATGTTAAAAGGACCAATCAAGACATAAATAGGGATAAATAAAGCAAGGAAAGCCAAAACAAGTGTGAAAATACAAGGGTATGTATTTTAATATACTACATTTAGCCCCCACTTTAGTGAGAGGATGAACTTGCTTCAAACTCACACTAAAGTCTAGCCAACCATGCAATCAAGAGGGGTGCAAATGTACCAATGTTAGTAAGATAGGATGACAATAATCAAGAGGGTGGCCAAGCCTCCAAGATCAAGATCCTATGAAAAACTAACATAGGCACAAAGGAACACACATGTGGATGATCTATGAAGCCATAATTATATCACAAACATACACAATCAAAAGATAGGAAAAAGGAAAAAGAAAAAGGAAAAATACAATGGATCAAGCTTCAATTGGCCATCCAATGCGGTGGACTGAGTCTAGGCTATTTTTCCAAAATGTTTACAAGTGGAACATGCTGTCCACTATGCAAAAAAAATGCACGCTCACAAGGGCTAGTGGGAGCTAGGTGTCCACTAGGTGAGCCCCAAGAGGTCCATATTAAATTCATACCCCCATGACTATGATAAGGAAAATTTAAATAAAAATGCATGCTCACGAGGGCTAGTGAAGCTAAGTGTTCACTAGGTGAGCCCTAGGGGACCATATCAAAGCCATGCCTCCATGAATTTAATAAGGTATAAAAGGATAAATGCACTCTCACGAGGGATAGTGAAGCTAGGTGCTCACTAGGTGAGCCCCAGGGGACCATATCAAATCCATACCTCCATGAGTTTAATAAAGTACAAAAGGAAAAATGCAACAAGAAAGAGGGATGCTCAAAGGGAATTTTCTTAATTCATCCAAGGTTTTATTCTTAGGGGACATTGTGCCTAATGTCTCCAAGAGAGGACCAATCAAAGGATAAAATATTCACAACTTAGTGAATGCAGTGCATTGCATTACCACTAAGAGGAATGTAATATGCTATGATAGATCACGCTCTTGAAGGACATTACTCTCAATGTCACCACAAAGAGGAAAAACACATTTCACATGAAATAAGAAAATCACATCAAGGAACATGAAAAGGAAAAAAATGCAAATGAAATAATGCCAATTTCACTTTAAAGGAATTGCTAACATCATGCTTCAAGAAATTACTTTAAAGTAGCAAATGAAAGATGCAAACAAGAAAAGAAGACATGAGAGCTAACTTGGAAAGCCTTAAGCCAAGTTATATGTTTCCAAGTAAATTTGTGTCATGCAAGAGAAGAAAAGAAGAAGAGAGAGGTTGCCCCCAAAATGAAAACACCAAACACATAAGGGATCTATGGATTTGGGGTTAGTATTTGTTGTTGTTGAAATGATATTAGAGGGCTCAGAACTATCATCATGCCCCAAATACACATAGAACTGGAAGAATGACATGAAGAGAGTGAAAAAAATGAAAAATCTTTTGGTTCAACACATGGAAGAAACATAGGTTGTCTCGACGCCTTGCGTCATCCCCAAAAGGAAAATAAAAGACAAAAAATGAAAAAGAAAAGATAAGGAAAAATATTTTGGGTCAACATGGAAGAGACATAGGGTGTATCAATGCCTTGCACCATCCCCAAAAGGAAAACATAAGACAAAAAATGAAAAGGAAAAAGTATACGACATATAGAAGAATGAAGGTACAAATAGAGGAATACACATAGAGAGAGAGACATCAAACAAAACATCACAGGGGACCACATTACACACATGTAATCAAACAAAAGGAAAGAAAATAATGCAAAAGACTAGTAAGGAAAAGGCGAGTCAACCTAAAGTAGGTCACCCACCTCCCAATCTCAGTTTGTATAAGTGGAAGGTAAATGACGAACCTAAGGGACAACAACAAATGCCTTACTAGGACAAGGCTATCAACTTCTTGCCTCCACTGAGTGCAAGACAAGAATGAGCCAAGGTAGGTGATAGGAAGGGTCATGTAATACTGAGAATAGAGTATTCTACAACTATTACATGACAAGGATCCCACTTTAGGGGACTATTTATATAATGTCAAGCTTTTTAAATTCTTGTTTTAAGGTGCGACATGCATCAGTACTATGACCAAATATTCTATAATATTTTCAATAAGATCTGTTATTTTTCTTAGGATTTGGAAATCAATTTTTAGGCATGGGTGGTAATGTGATAAGTTTTTGACTTAAAAGTATATTTAAAGTTTGTTCAGTTGAAGATGGTGGATGAGGGAATTGAGGTTTCTTTATTTTGTAAGGTTTTTTGCACTTGTTAGATTCACCAACTTTTGTAGTTGAGTAAGGAGGAGGAGGACCTAAGGTGATCCTATAATCCTTGTCATTGTTATGAGTCATTGGTTGTTCTAGGGGAAGAATGATATTCAAATCAGGGGGGGAATTAAAGATCACAGTGCCATCACTACGAAGCTTTGAGTATTCTCTAGGAGGTATTGTGTTGCGAGGGGGATCTTGATATCCTAGCCCTTTTGTGTTGTCATTTGTTGGTATTTTCTCTAGAACATGATTAATTTCATGTTCACTTGTTGTATCACATCCTTGTTTACTTAAGATTTTGAATCCATTTCTATATGTTTCTTCTAGATTGATTGGAGTGTTTGTCGCTTTGTTATCATAAAATGGTTGACTATTTGTTTGTGTGGAGGAACTAGGTTCACCTATTGTAGGGAACTTAGATTCAAATTTTATTTTAGGATGTAACCAAACATCTCAAGAGGTGGTATTGTTGGAGGATCTGGTTGTTTCATAGATGGATAAAAGGATGCATTATTTTCAAGGTTGTTAAGGAAATCATTTAGGAACGTATTCATGTTGTCATCATCTTCTCTAATGATTTCAACATCATGAGGAAATGCATGAGCAAGTTCAATTTCATTAGGGTCATTACCAAATGCACAATTTGACACATCTACCAAAGATTTCAAGGACATCCAATGATTTTCGAAGCACATATTCATGATGCAAGATTGAAAAAATACACTTGGAATGAAATAATTTGAGATAACAATTCTACAAACTGAAATAGAGAACTAAAGGCAGCCAATAGAAGTACAAAAAAACAATTTCAAATCCAAAAAATTGGAAATTCAAACTCAATAGGGACTAAGACACTATTAAGGTTATTTTATTCCTACTGGTGAAATTATGAAGTTCGAGGGTTTGAAAAAGACAACAAACAATAGAGGGAGGATTCTAAGACATAAACCCTAAGAGGGACTAAGACACCAGAAAGGGAATTTTAGTCCTAGTAGAGGTTTTTCTTAGAAAAACAACAAATTATGGATTTTCTACAATGTTTATAGATTCCCTATTCAACATGCTAATGTTTAGAAACAAGAAAATGTGCAAATGAATGCAAGGAAAACTAACTAAGAACAAGCAATTGAATGCAAAGTTAATGCAATTTTTTTCAATTTTTAATGCAATTTTAAGATGATAAACAACATACTTTTTCAGTTTTTGAATGAAATGAAATGATTCACGAAAGCAAAAATGCAACCTATATGCACTTTCACTAATGCAAATATGACAAACCCTAAATGCAATTTTCACTAAGTATGAAAAACCTCGATGCAATTTCACTAATGCCAAATACAATGCAAGGATGAATTCAATGTAGATCTAGAATTTGAATTAACTCCAAATTAGAAATGAATTCTTAAAAGAGTCAGGTTCACCAAAATGTTTTGTAGGTGAAAAGGAGGGTTTACTAATGGTACCACTCTTCTCCCACAAACCCTCAATAATGTCCTAGGAGTCCTAATTGGATTGGCTATCAACCTCACAAGGTGAGTCAATTCACAACAAGGAAGACCTAGGAGGGGGATTTGTCATCTTTTAGGGGTTCACCCCCAAGCAAATGCTTGGAAAATAAAATCAAGCATTCAGCTCACAAAATCTAACAATGTAAGCTAAATGAGATGCAAATAATGAAAATATGCAATAGGGAGTTATGAGGTATATACATGTGGGAAGTCTAGAGATGTTGTGAGGATTCTGGAAATGCAAAGAAGCTACCAAAATATTTCAGGGATGACAAAGATTCATTTATTATTTCCTTAGTCCCGCTGCTATTTTTTGAGGCAGATACGAAATATTTAGATGTCAGAACTAGATCTAGAAGAATTTCTAAAAAATAACCTTGGGAGGACTAAGAAACCTTTACTGTTGTCTTAGTCCCATTTAGAATTTTTGAAATCTCTGAGTGTGGTCCTGAGGCTTGATGTCTGCACTTCCTTCTTCTTTAATCTCAGGTTCTAAAACCTTCAAATTTGGCTTGTAGGTGAGTTTCCGTGAAGATGAAAACTTTGTAATGAAACTTTGCAATTTTTCACTCTAAATGATCTTCAAGTCTTCAACCTAGATCTGCAATCACAAATATGAAAGAGGGAAAAACTTGTTGATTGTTAGTGAATGGGGGTTTTCCTTGGTCAAACCCCTTGTTGGTAATTAAACCTTGAAATGAAATAGAATAATGAAGGAAATGGTGAATGAACAACATGCAATGCTACAACTCACCAAACCCTTGTTGTAAAGTTTGCAAACTTGTGTGAAATGGCTGCAATGGATATTGATTTTGAATCAAAGAAATACTTGATAGATCTTGCTTGAATTGCTTGCTTGAATCAAAACCCTACATCACAAATGTTAGCACAACAACACACATGATGCAAAAATTTATTCTATATGATGCTTGAATGTTGATGATGGCTCCAAATGATTGAATAATTTCTCTTGAATGTTAGAATTTTTGGATTCTTTTTAGCTTGCTTGATTACTTGATATGAAAAATGAGAGGAGGAACCTTGTATTTATACTTATCTATGCTTAATATCTGGAAATTACATAACACCAAGATGACATATGAATTTATTAAATAAAGGAGGTTGAATCCTACCAAAATTTGAAATTAAAGCCAAAAAATAAGCCAAGGAATAAGATGCCCTAGGTGGCATCTTAGTCCCGAGGCTCAAATCTAAGGGCAAAAACTCTAAAAGGAGGCTAAATCCCACCAGAATTTGAAATTTAAATCCTGAAAATAAGCCAAGGAGGACTAAGATGCCCTAGGTGGCATATTAGTCTCGAGGCTCAAATCTCGAGGCACATACTCGAAAAAGGGACCTATTCAAGTGCTCTCAAAATTAGGGTCCCAAGATCGTTTGGGGACAAAGACGTCTTAGGTGGCATTTTAGTCCCGACCCAAAAATTGAGGACACTCTAATGAAATCATTAAAATATCATTTATTCATTGGAGAATGTCGAGATTAGCTAGAAAAATATATAATTCATAGGGTTTGTGGATATAAAATAGGACCAATCAAGACATAAATAGGGATAAATAAAGCAAGGCGGGCCTAAACTAGTGTGAAAATGCAAGGGTATGCATTTTACTACACTACATAAAGTTTTGTAAATAGAGTAGTACTCTATATTTTTTTCTTTCATTTCTTATTGGAGTTGGTGCTCCTATTTTTTCTAGATTTGGTTCTCTATCGTACCCAATGAGAGTTTGGTTAGTGATACCTAGAGTTGGTGTTCTATTGTGCCCAATGAGAGTTTGGTTAGTGAGACCCAGAGTTGGTGCTCTATTGTAATTAGTGAGATTTTGGTTAGTGAGACCTAATGGTGAACAAATTGTGAGGATTGGATTGATCCAACTCACATAGTGGTTTTTCCCTTTCTAGGGTTTTCCACTTATAAATCTTGTGTTATGGTGGTCTCTATGTGTTTCAATTGAAGTTTGTGCTACTTATAGGTTGAAGTTATTTAATTTATTTTTTCTTGTAGATCACTGATTCACCCCCTCTTCTAAGTAATCTTGAGTATTCCTACAATTGGTATCAAAGTAGGAGGTTTGTTTTAGAATTTTAATCAACTTGGGTTGATCCTGATAGTGGAATACAATGACTAATCAAGAAGGAGCTCCTACCTTAAATACACCTCTATTTGATGGCACCATTTTTTCTTTTTGGAAGTTTCGAATGGAGTGTTATTTATCCTTTCTAGGATATGATGTATGGGAAACAGTAGAAAATGCATATACTAAGACTAAACCTTCCACTACTAATGAGAAAAAAGCCTATGCAAGCAATGCCAAGGCCAAACATACAATTGGTTGTGGTTTAACAAATGAAATCCTAGTTAAGGTTATGTATTGTAAATCTATAAAGGAAGTTTGGGACAAGTTGGCTAGCATTTATTAAGGTGATGAAAAAGTTAAAGAAGCTAAATTGCAAGCCTTTAGAGCCAAATTTTAAGGACTGAAAATTGATGAAGAGAAGATTGTTGGTTATCATCTAGGCACATGAGACAGTTAATGCTATCTGTGGTCTTGGTGAAACTTTGGAAGAAAAATTAGTGGTTAAAAAGGTGTTGAGATCTCTAACATCTAAATACAAGCTTACCTTGGATGAGTTACATGGAACATTCATTGTCTATGAAATGAGGATGTGTAAAGATGAGTTAACAAAAAAGAAGAAACATTCAAAAATGTAAAGAAAAACAAAGAAATAGACTTTGAATTTGAAGAATTATATGAAAATGAGTCAAATTTTGTTAGAAGATTGAAGAAGGTGTTAGGAAAGTACAAAGGAAAACTTCCTTTCAAATTCTTTAACTGTGGAAAAATATGACATTTTTTCTGGCAAGTTTCCTTATGCAAACTATGAAAGTAATGTGGAAGATGATAGGAGACAAGGCAAAAAGAAGCAGTATAATCTTAGAAGAAAGAATACTTTCAAAAAGAAGAAAAACATCTCCATCAAATATGTTGATGCATTTGATAGCAACTCTGAAGACTCAATTGAAGAAGAAGAAGAAGAAGAAGAAGAAACAAATTATTTATGACTGTTATTAGAGAAAGTAAAAAGTAGAAAGAAAAGTGTGTAGATGAATCTGATAAGGATGAAGAAAATGAAGTAGGGGTTGATCTTGAGGGAGAACTTATTTGTGCTCTAGGAGAGATTAAAAGATTGAAAAAGGAGGCTACTATGAAAAGAAATAGGACCTTAAAGGAGATTGAAAAACTAGTCAGCAAGGCTAAAGAATGTGATCAATTGATTATGGACCTAAAATTACAACTTGAGGAAAGCAAAAAGGTTGACGAAGTGACTAAAATTGAATTAGAAGTGAAAATAAAGGACTGCCAAAGATTGGAGGTAGAAATTGTTTCCTTGAGAAGTAAGTTAAGTAGTTTTGATGGCACAAACAAATTGGAAGATCTATTGAAAACGAAAAAAAGTTATAGTGATAGGTTTGGTTTTGGTTATGAGATAGGTCAAAGTTAAAATGGTTGAGATGATCAAATGAAAGAAGTTAAACAACGCTCTCAAACTCTTTCAAAAGATTATGACATTAACCTAATCTGAGATGCAGGTGTAGATGAATTCATGAAAATTAGAAAGAAGTTCAAGAAACCATTTATTGTAGGAAGGAACACACCATTTAGGTACAATCTATATTTTTATGCTTATATTTTGTTGTAATCAATATGTCCATAAAGCTAGTGATTGTAAAGTTGGTTCAAGAAGGAGATCAAACTTTTTTGGTTGAAATCCATTTGATGTCTTAAGTAGTTTGAGGTGTCACAATTGTGATAATGTTGGTCACATAGCCAAGTATTGTAAACCTAGTCATGATAAACAAAATAAAAAGGGTAATGATCATTCCATGAATAAGATGAACCTTACAAATCTTGATAAGGAGGATAAACCAAAATTGGTTTGGAGACAAAAAGAAAAGTGAATGTTTGTGCAAGCTGCCCTACATTCTAAGAAGAAGGATTTGTGGATCATAGATAGTGGGTGTTCACACCACATGACATGGGACAAGAGAAAATTCATCAAGTTTGAAGATAATGATGAAGGGTTTGTCACGTTTGGAGACAATACTACCATCCAAATTAGAGGTAAAGGTACATTGCTTTTAGATGGAAGAAAACCTATTAATGATGTCTCCTTTGTTGAAGATCTTAAACAAAATTTGTTGAGTGTAAGTTAGATTTGTGATAGTGGATAGTACATTTTGTTTGATGACCAAGGATGTTAAATAAAGAAGAAATTGGGAAATTTAGTGGCTAAAGGTTTAGAGAAATTAGATATTATTTCTCTTGCCTCTCTTCACTAGATCAGTTCATTTCAACATGGTTTCAAGGGGAGCTTCTATCTTTATTCTATTTCCCTTAATCTTGAATTGTGGTTTAAAGTTTGGTACTAGTCCTTGATTGATTCAAATTTTCTTCCAGTTCATCTTGTTTTTACTGTGCTATTAGTCATTGTCAAGAGTGAAAAGAATATTACTTCTTTGGATAGTGCCATGATGAAAAGTTCTATGATTCTTTACCTGTTATGATGCTTAAATGGGGTACAGTTATATGCATGATAGTTTATTTTCTAATTTTCATATTTCAATCCCACTGTGTAGTCAAGATGACAATTCAATGGAGTGATATGGTTATTTTGTTTTAAAAGTTAGTGAAAATGTTATGGTCTTAGTGGTAGTACATGTTTGTTATTTGTAGTGACAACTTGTATCTTGGACATTGGTATGATTCTTGGTTGGTGTATAGAGGATTTAAATATCTTTAGTAAGGTTTTCTAGTGGTATGGTGATTATAGAGGTATGGTGATAAGTTTCATTGATAGTGATGTTTTTGCCCAATTTCATTCATCCATATTGATCTTGAGAGTGGTAAATATTTATATGCAAGTGAATTCATGGATGCACAAGTCCAAGTTTGATAGTGATATTCTTCATGCTTTGTAGGTGTGGTTTTTCCAAAATACAGTGCTTTACATATATATTATCCCAGCCACAGTTTGCACAGTTTGATGGTGATATAAAACCCTTAAACCCTCTACCCTCTAACCTCTACCCTATATATTAAACCCTCAACTCTCTACCCTATACATTAGATCCTCAACCCTAATCCATCAACCCTAAACCATTAAACCCTCAACCTCATCCCTCAACTCTTAAACCCTTAAACCCTCAACCCTCTACCCTATACATTAAACCCTCTACCTTATACATTGGATCATCAAACCTAATCCCTCAACCCTATACCCTCAACCACTATATCTCTTTCTCTATCTATATATCTTACCTCTCTCTCCCTCCCTCTCTCCTACCCTCTCTAATTGTCTCTATCTACCCACTCCCTCTTTCTACATACCTCTTGCTCAATCAATCCCTACCACTCTCTCTCTCACTTCCTCTATCTCTCTCCCACTTCATCTCTATCACTCCTTATCTATCCCACTCCATCTCTCTTGCACTCCCTCTCTCCCCCTATCTCTTAGGTCTCTCCCTACCACCCCCTCTCTCTCTCTCACAAGTCTCTTCCTCTGGCACCCTACTTAGGTAACTCTCTCTCTCCCCCTCTCTCTATCCCTCCTACCCTACCTAGAAAAGTCCCTCTCCTCCAACCCCCTCTCTCCCTCCTCTCTCCGTGACTCCCTCTCACCCTCTTCCTCTCTTGGGTCTCTCTCTCTCTCTCTCCCACCCTCTCTCTCTCTCCCACCTCCCTGTCTCTCCTCCCTCTCTCCTCCTCTCTCTCACACTCCCTCTCTCCTATCTCTCAAGTATCTCCCTCTCCCCCCCCTCACACTCTCAAGTCTCTTCCTCTGCTTCCCTACCTAGATAACTCTCTCTTTCTCTCCCTCTCCCCTCTCTCTCTCCCCCTCTCTCAATTCTCTCCTCTCCCACCCCTTTCTCCCTCTATCCTTCCCACCCTACCCTAGCCTAATTTCCTCTCCTCCAACCCCTTCTCTCCCACTCCCTCTCTTAGGTCTCTCCCTTCCCACCTCTCTCCTCTTTCAAGTCTCTCTCCTGCCTCTCTACCTCTCTC
>VDFB02234847.1:0-10263 GCA_007258455.2 Sequoia sempervirens | reverse complement strand
TTTGTCCATTTTCTCTCTCTGAAAAATTTGAAATCAGCAAGTTGATCTTTTACCTCCGTTAGAGTCAACCGAGTATTTTCTAAGATGTCTTTTGTTGATTCAAGCTCAAGAGTAAGCTCATCAACCTTTCTCTCCTTTTCTTGGAAAGCACCAATGGTCTTCTTTGCAATTTTGAAGGCATAATCACAATCTCTGATCAAGTGTATGTACTTTGTTTTCAATGTCTCCAAAGAGTCTTTGATACATTGCAGGTTATAGAGAGCAACTTCATCCTTAACTCCTCTTTGTCTCTCTTCAATCTGAGCTTTCCAGAAGAGTTCTTCAATCAAACCTTGTGTGCAATCAAATCTGGATGGAGCTTGTACTTCATCTTCAACGGATACCATGAATTGATCTTTCCATCCATAAGCATGCAAAGGTGGTTTACTGCTGATAGGCTGTAAGTAAAAATCAGAACTCTGTTTCTTGTCATTGTTTCCCTCATAGCTGCCCTAAGACTCTTGTCTTTCACCACCAACAAGTTGAAGATGATCAAAGGGAAATTCATCCCACACAGGTTCCTTGTCATCGCTAGATGCCTTCACACCCGAATCCCAAATGTTAAGGGGCTGATTATTTTGATCAAATGGAAAATGCTTATCGCACTCTTCTTGGAGTGTTGACTCTTTGAATAAATCATCTCCCAATTCACATAAACTGATATCTTCATAAGTATCTATCTCCAAAGGCTTGGTTTGAAGATCAAACCCAAAACCACCCTTGACACCATCACTATAATGAAGTAAAGATTTTTCAGTTCTAGTTGTTTGGAAAAATCTATCATTCTTATCTTCAATGAACCTATCATTAGCAGCCCCATGCATACCAAAGAAGTCTTCTTGGTTACTTGTCATGAACTCTTCATGTGAAAACCCTTGGGGAGTTTGGACAGCAACAAGAGGGAGCTCTGTCTACAACCTCTGAATGAAGAAGCAGTCTCAAACCAGCTAGGTACTATCTCTCAAGTACGAAACTGATATAAGCTAGGAGGTATGAGTTCCTCGAAGCAAGGGTTCTGAAATAATTTCAGCAACATTTCATTATGATAAGCAATGGATAATGAAATGAGAGAACAAGGCCTCTTATTTATAACTTTCTCCACCCAAGAATTCAAACTTCTTTTTTCCCTCCAAATAGGGTGCCCAAACATGACATTTCAAATTCACCTTAATCAATCTACATTTGAGTTCATTCAATTTTCATTTGCCTCCTTGACTTGGCGTCCAAACATGAGGAGATAATACTTTATAAAAATGTGAAAAACCTCATAAAGTAGGCATCCAAACATTTAAGTGAAAAAACATTATAACTTGCAAATAATTTCTCCAAGCTAGGCGTCCAAGTAATTAAGTGAAATGCATTATAATATAACTTAAATATTTCCCAAAGTCGTCCACCATGCCTTAGCCAAATATTTCACTTAAAATATAAACTCCACCAAAATATTGAATTTGCCAAAATGAGCTCCAAAAGTGTTGGAAACCAAACTTCTCAAACTAACCTGCCCGATATAGCTACTGTACGCAACTGCTGAACCCCTACTAGAAATAGCATTGCTAAAAATAGCACTTCCTATAAATAATAGCATACTGCTAAAAATAGTAAGTGACTTCAAATGCATTTTGAGCACAAATCGGGCAGCCATCGCAACTTACTAAAAATAGTAAGTCCAGAAAAGGTTGTCTGATGCAAATGCATGTCATACCATTGCGAAGCTCTCTAAAAACCCAGAAAGAATCCAGAAACCAAACCTGCATGCAAACACCTGATTGAAATGCATGTCACCTTCATTATATGCATGTCACATCTCTCCTAAGCTTTCTGAAAACACAGAAAGAAACCAGCAACCAATCTACAAAACTCTAACATGCTAACCCCTGAATCCTCAAAAGAAACCTCCAAGCAAATGGAAACCCTAATTCTGCCTCTGGCTAGCCTATGGGCATCCGAGAATAGGCTAACAATCATTGGAAAGTGTAGTGCTAAAAATGGGGACATTACAGGTCGAGCCCTCAGAACTATCTTAATAATCCCCCCCCACCATGTAGGGTGGGTAGGTGGGAAACTATAGCTATCTTCTTCCCACCCACCCTGAACTATATCCTCCCAATGCAGGGTAGGGGGGAATTCTACTCGGCAATAGTTTCGGGAGCTGGTGGGTGACCGCTATCTCCTCCCACCCACCCCGGGAGGGAGACAATTGGACCAACAATGGACAAATGAATGATGATCTGCTCAGGGCCTAAGCGATAGCTTCAGCGTTTGATCAAAAATGATGGATTGGTGTACTTTCATCCTCCCGAAACTATACTATTCCCCTCCACCCAATTCTAGTTGGGTGGGAATGAAAAGTGTGTTCGATGATATGATTCCATGCTCCGATGCGAAGCAGGAGGAAGGAATAAGATTGAATGAAGGTCACCAAGTCGAACTCTTCTCCTTTCCTGAACAAAGAAGGCTTGAATGAAGGATGGAGGGATTGATGGGAGGGGGAACGGGGGAGATAAATCGATGTGTCGGACCCGCCCTCCCATTAGTGGTCAACAATTGGAAATGGAACCACTCTACCTCTCCTCCTTCCACGTCGACTCAATTGAGAGCCCACAACTTTCAGGTTGGGCGGGAATAGAAATTTCTCGAGAGGGAAGTAGGAATAGTGCTCTTGCTCGATCAAATGAGTAAAGGATCGATGCCATTGGTGGTCAACAATTGGAAATGGAACCACTCTACCTCTCCTCCTCCTTCCACGTCGACTCAATTGAGGGCCCACCACTTTCAGGTTGGGCGAGAATAGAAAGTTCTCGAGAGGGAAGTAGGAATAGTGCTCTTGCTCGATCAAATGAGTAAAGGATTGACTCAAACGGAGACTGGTTGACCCACCTAGATGCTCTTTCTTTGGTGAATCAATGGGTTAAGGATCGATTGGGTCTCCAACAACCTATGCTTCTCTCACCCTCGAAACCCTTGGATATGGATCCGGGCGAAGGGGTACTGACCCGTTGTGAATCAATGGGTTAAGGATCAATTGGGTCTCCAACAACCTATGCTTCTCTCACCCCCAAGACCCTTTGCTTCTCTCACCCCCAAGACCCTTGGATATGGATCTGGGCGAAGGGGTAATAACCTGCCACTCAATAGGTCAAAATGAATCTTTATAGATCAAAAGGTGATGGATCTTTTTTTCCCCCCATCTCTCCCTCACTCCCACCTTTATCCCTTCGCTACCCCTACCCATGTCGTTTGTGTCCCCGCGATGGCTGGGACAGGGAAAGTGACTTTCCCATTCCTATCTTGATCTCTTTCTCGACATTGGGAAAAGAAGAGCAATAACTAGAAGGGACGCTACGTGGTACAAAGATGGGAGGGATGCCACATCTCCTGCCCCTCTCGTTGTTCCAGCCACCCATGCTTTTCCCCCGCCCATACTGATGTTGGATAGACTCTTGAGACTACCTATCCATCATTGCTACTTGTTGATGTGTTTTTCGTGACTGCACCAACACAAAATAAATTTTCCAACAGATACTCTATCCTCTCTTGATCAAAGTATTTTGCATGCTAAGATTGCAAGAAAGTTCATGTGTTCAACTCCAAGGTTCCTTCAATGCAATGGAGTACACTCAATTGGTTCGTTGTGATATGCTATTTTCATGAGGGGACTTACACAATTGTTCAGAAGTTAGCAACTGACAGCAGATTAATGATGAAAGGGGTTTTTCGTGAGTTGCTGATGATTTGGAAAAAGGTACGAGTTTCCTAATACTAACCAAAAATGTACTAAATTGAATGGCTGCAGGGATTAGAAAATTTATGTTCTATCTAAGAGCGGGACGTGGGATCAACTTCAGCAAGCTTCAACCAGACCTTGCTTCACCTCGGGTTGGATAGCCTCTACAAAGTCAGTGCAATCTTCAAGGGGATAGCAAGGAATGTTCAAATCACAATTCAACATAAGGACACCATCATGACGATGCATGCCAAAACGTGAATCGTAACCGAAGTTAATCTTAAAAAGTATTCCAATAGACCACACAAGGCAAACTTACCATCAGCAAGCTACTAGTGGTATGGATTAAACGAAGCTGCCTTGATCAAACACCACAATCCACAACTAACATCTACTTGCATGAAATGAAATTTATTCTACTTTAAGTCCTACTTGAAGTAGAAGGACGAAGAAATCTCGCTAGCTACTCACAACAAAAGATGAGATCATCATCAATGAAAACTCTTTTTATTGAGAGAGTGTTCACAACAATTTCTTACAAAGTTTTCAAAGGAAAAACTTTCCTTCTTCTTCAAACTATGCTAACAAACTAAAGCTAAGCTATCACAACTATACTATCAGTCTCTCTGCTCTATTCTCTGATTTTTAATCTAATGAGGTACAAATGAAGGGGGATGCCCCTTTTATAGCTGGCCAAGTCCAATGGACGGCTCAGATTACAACCAGATGGATGGCTCAAATCGTGCCACATAAACCCTAACCCTAAAAACCGCCACCAAAAAGAGTGGGGTAATAAATGAGCAATTAATGTCCACCATCCTCTTAGAAGATTCTCATCAATTGTCCTTCTCTTTGACTGCAAATTCGATGAATTTGGCCGACAACTTCAGCTTTTGAACTAGCATGGTAGGCACGTTCAATCCAAACTCCAAGATGGTTACATTTTTCTCCCGTTTGATGGTGAATTTCCTCCTTCCTGTCACTGCATCTTGAGTTGGGTGCATATTGGATCTTTGAGAAGAAACTCCAACACTGAGCCATTTTTTCCAACATCTCCCTTCATGATATCCTGCAAAACAAAAAGAAGAGCATCAAAACGTTTATAGCATAAATTCACTTCACTTACTTGATTTTCATGCTATGACTTCCAAGGTCTGAGTGATCTCCGGATCAGATAGGGTTCATCATTTTTCTCTAGCACAACTTTTTCCTTCAAATTCCTCATGCGTTAAAACATTTTCACATCATCATTCATCCCCCTTAGGGCACATCCGGAGACTTGAGCTTCCATTTTCATTTCGTAGAGAATTTCACCCATCTCATACTCCTTGGGCGAACTTTGCTTCTTGTGCATTTTGACACTTAGGAAGTTTTCAAATTCATCCTCCTCAAGCTGGGCGCATTTTCATATGTCCACTACCAGTTTATCCATGCCCTAGATAAATTTCACTTCATTCCTAGATGGGCGCATATAGGGGGTCCTACTTCCATTTTGTGCCTTAGAAATTTTTCTTCTTCTTCATGTCATGTTGGGTGCATTTGCTAGTGTATACTGCCAATTTGGAGGACTTACAATATTTTCCAAACCTCCTCCTCTTGAGGGCGCATTTAGGAGGGTGGCAAGGAATTCCCACACTTATAACATTCTTTCATCCTGCCTGGTGGAGTGGGCGCATTTAGGGGGTCCAACAGGGACTTTTAATAACTTAAAAACTTTTTACTTAACCATCACCAACAAGGGTGCATTCAAGGGGGTCTGCAGGTTTTTCCACGCCTTAGCATATTCTCTATCTTGCCTTTTGTGGTGGGCGCATTTCAAGGGGTAAGGAGGAATTTCCAACGCCTTAGAAAGTTTTTTTCTTTTTCACCACCTTCATCAAGTTGGGCGCATATAAGGGGGGTAGGTGGAATTCAACACTTAGCAACTTTTCTTCACCCCACTTCACCTTGTGTGGTGGGTGCATTTCAAGTATCTGTTGATGTGATTTTTATGACTGCACCAATCAGCAGAACAAAATAGTCCGAAGGCTACTCTGTTCTCTCTTGATCAAAGTATTTCGTGCGCTAAGATTGCAAGAAAGTTCGCACGTTCAACTCCAAGGTTCCGAAATACTTAGAATACCCTCAATTGATTTGATGTGAATTGTTGTTTTCACGAGGGGACTTACATAATTGTTCAAAATACTTGCAGTTAACAGTCAATGGATGATTGGAAGGGATTTATATAATGCGGATGATTTTGCAATAATTACGTTTTCCTAAAGCTAACCAGAAATAGACTGAAAATAAATGAGTATAAGGGAGAGGTAGTTCTAAATTCTATCCTAAATGCAAGATATGTGGAGCTTGATTTCAGCAGACTTCGACCGAATTTCACCTAGCCTCACGTCTGACAGCTTCAGCAAAATTGGTGCAATCTTCAAAGGGATAGCAAAAGATATTCAGATTACAATTTAGCATACATATACCACCAGGACGATGCATATAAGTATACAAATCACAATCGAAGTTAAACTCAAGATAATTTCCAGTCGACCACGCAAGGCGAACTTGTCATCAACAAGCTGCTAGTGGTATGGAATGAAATGAAGCTACCTCAATAAAACACCACACATCCAAAGTAAACTACTTGCATGAAATGAAAAATTATGCTACTTTATGTTACTTGGATCCGAAAGGATGAAGAGACCTTGGTAGCTACCCATGACAAAGACGAATTCCACCATCAATGAAAAGATCTATTATCATGAAAGTTTTACACAACAATCTCTACAAAAGTTTTCAAAGGGAAAACTTTCCTTCTTCTCCACACTATGCTAAGCTATCAAACAAAATGCCTCTCTGCTCTAGCCTCTACTCTGATCTCCAATCTCTAGTCTAATTCTAATGAGGTACAAATGAGGGGGGACTCCCCCTTTTATAGATAGCCCAGTCCAATGGACGGCTAAGATTACAATCAAAAGAGTGGCTAAGATTAAGCCACCTCAGCCCTAACCCTAAAAACTGCTAGAATAGGGAGTGGTGCAATAAATCAATCTCAAATAGTAAAGGTAATTAATGCCCCATTATCAATCTTTTCTACGATCATTGCCCAAGAGTGCATTCCTATCTCTTCCCTTCTCGGCCGCAAACTCAATGAACTCGCCAAGTACCAACCTCTTGAACCGAAATGGGGTGGAATGCAATCAAGCCGAACTTCTAACACCGGGTGATTGATAGATTTTCCAAGCAACTAGGAAATCCTATGTGCTCGGATCAAACCGAGAGCAGAGGTGTTCTCAAAGTCATCCTATATGAAGGTCTTTACCTCTGAAAAGAAAGACACCAGCCTACCCCTCAAATTATCAGCAGTCACTTCATCTGGATTCAACCGCCTAGCAAATATGGCCTCGAAGGTATTCTAGACTCCATTAATGATATTGGCCATAGCCTTCCAGATCTTGGCTAACTACTGCCGTCAGAAACCACGCCCCGATTGTTTGGCGAAATACACTAGAAAGTCATACCTGGCCATTCTCTCAATGACCCTCTCCATCACGCGAATCGTGAAGGAACATGTCTCTCAATGCCTCAAGACGTTGAATAACTTGCTCATAAAGCAGCTACTCCCTGTGCCTCGACCAACTTCTATCCGCGGCTACAAAATACCGAAGCTTGCCGGAAAGCGAAGCAAGGGTCTTTCTATAAACTTCTCATTTTCAAAGACCTAACTCCCCGCCAGAACTCCATTTGTCTGCCTCCTGTGCCATCTTCCCTAGCTCCAACAAGCCACTAATCGACTCTCTAGGTATCTCCGCTAGAAGTTCTATCACTGGAATCTCCTGCCCGCGAGGACGAGATAGCTGCTGCACATATCCTATCAAGGCCTTATGCTCTCTTTTCAACTTCTTGTACTTTCCTTCCTTTTTAAATAATTTGTCCTTGATGGCGAGGTAGGAGTTATCACACTCTTCAACAATCTTTGCACCTGTGGGGCGTCCTAACTCCAAAGTTGTGACCACGTAGTTTTCAGGCACTGCCTCATCTCGGTCACAATCAACCTGTGGCACTGCCATGTGAAGGGTGCGAGAGCCATCCTCTTCAGTCGAGATCTTTGAAAACTTCCGTGCTCTCTTCTTTTGTGGAGGCGCGTTGATCCTGTTCAAAAACTCTTCCATCTCAACTGCTGGATCAATTTCTTCGCTGGGGCTTCTTCTCATCCTATCTCTGAGCCAATCAGGTACTGTATATTGTATATCAAATGGCTGTTGTTCTTGTGCCTCTACTTCACACACTTGTTCAACTTCTATATCATTCTGGTGAGGCTCATCGGCTTCAAGTGGCTGAGTATCTCCTAAAACTATATCATCATCGTCTAAAGTCGTCTCTAGCTCATGCTGAAACTGAGGGTCAATAGCAGTCCCCTCATCAGTCCGCTGATCATCTCTACTAGGGGCATTGACGCTCTGGCCAACTGACTCTCTCCGTGGTGGCTGATTATCTTCTTGTGCCGCTCGCACCTGATTCAATGCATTCCTTTGATCAGCAAAAAGAGAAACCTCCTGTATACTTGGAGAACATGTCTCCAATGGCGTGGGTGATTCAACTACAACTCGTGGAGGCTCCGACTAAATAGGCTCCTGCCGAATTGGCTCTTTCCTTCTGGATTCCAGACCTCGTGTGATTTGTTTCTTCCTGCTGGTGGTGGGTGTCCTGTGATCTCCCATCAGATTGTAAGTCAATGCAATCAACCTACTCTTTAGCCTGCTCACACGTCTGTCAACCCACGCTCTAGTGAATGTCAAGACTGGAATGCAAAGTGTGTCCAAATCTGCTATCTCAGGCTCTGACCAATCCGGGAGTGGAAGTGGAGTATTTCTCACTGCTTCATAATCTGGATGGATGACGTTCATGTCCTCATCCACCCGGTCTGGTACCGGAATGACTTCACACTCCCTAATCATGCTTATTGGCAACCTAGAGAACATTCCTTTCCTGACTTCTGCTTCGTCTGACGCATCAACCCAATAATCCTCAATGTTTGCCTTGTGTTTAAACTCTTCTGACAGTACCCATTTGATGTTGTTATGCGGATCATAGTGCTGTCTGCTGGTGTGATATGAAAAGTGATAAAACTGAAGCTCGCTCTCAGCTTCTCTAGCTACCTGTAATGAAGGATAACTTCACTCCGAGTTGCCCATGACACCCAAGTAAAGTCAACACCTCCCCTTCTTCTTTCTTCCTAATCTTATCAGAGGCGTCCAATTGCCTAGATATCTCTAACATCAATATCTCTATTGGTTGGGTACTTAGCAGCCTATATGGGTATGAGGAAAAATCCTTGCAACCTTAAGTGTAAGAAAACTTCTGGAATTGTATAAAACCAAAGACTCCATAATTCCTTCTAATCAATTCCTCGATTCCTCGAGATCCTCGTGGATGCATCCGCTTCCTCAAGTGTTCTGATGTGCATGGTGGTATGCGCCATTACATGCTTGTAATGAGTGGTACTTGTCAAGTGCAACTGCGGACAAGCCTCATGGATTTTGAACTGGTGAGAGCCACAACCAACAGGCTCCTTGTATGAAATTCCTCTGTACTTGTCATACGGGCCAGCATGTAAACAATGTAAGAGCCCATATAAAATGTCTTCGTTCTTCTTAGGCTCAGGAGCTGCTCGTGCAAATTGTCACTGATGATTGCAGCCCAGTTAACGTACTCCTTTCCTTCCAGCACGAGGTTGATGTAATAGAACATCCATGGCTCAAAAATAAACGATTGCGGGCAGCCTCCAACTCGACTCAGCATCATGATAAGATCACAATACTCCTGCTTCAGGTCATCTGCTGTGATTTGTCTTGGCAGCTTCATACGAGAAGGCCTGGGGTTGCTCATCCAGTGAGTATTGATTGTCTCTGTACATCTCTCGAATGCAGAAGCATACATTCGCTCAGCTCGCTCCCTTGATTTGTAAATCATGTTTCTATGCACTGGGATTCCAAAAGCTTTACCAATGGCAGCAGGAGTGAGGTTGGCGAGCACTTGTCCATCTGGTGACATGATTGACTTGTGATCCTTCTCGTAGTAGTTGGCACACTCCATCATCAGCTCCGAACACTGAATGGCTAGTGGGAAACCAGCAGCTGCATATAATCCACTTCGAACAATGTTGCGTGAAGTGGCCGAAGGTTGATGATTACCAATTCCCAGTATTTTATTCTTGAACGTCTCCAAGTTGAAAGAGCCCAAATTGGTATCAGTCAGCTTGCCCAACTTCGAAGTGAACTTTGACTCTGGCATAAATGGCTTGCTCAGCATCTTGATAACTGCTTGCCTGGATGCACCATTGTTGTCCTTGCCAGTTGTTCTTGCTTCAGCCATCTGCAAAACAATGAACATCCATGAGTAAATTAATTTAGAAAATAAATAAAATATTGTGCAGGGGCTGCCAGTAGACTTCAAGAACTTGAGAAGCTGCAATATCATTTCTCATTTGCAAACCTCAACTTCTTCTTCAA
>VDFB02234846.1:20881-31576 GCA_007258455.2 Sequoia sempervirens | reverse complement strand
TAGAGAGTTTAATTGGGTTTAAGGGTTTAAGGGTTTAAGGGTTGAGGGTAGAGGGTAGAGGGTAGAGGGTTTATGGGTTTAGGATTTAAGGGTTGAGGGTTTAGGGTTTAGGGTTTAGGGTTGAGTGTTAAAGGGTTGAGGGTATAGGGTTAAGGGTTAAGGGATTAGGGAAGAGAGGGAGGGGGGGAGGGAGGGAGAGATGGAAGGAGAAGTGAGATAGAGATAAGGAGAGAAGAGGAGGGAGGGACAAAGATAGATGAGGGTTGAGAATTGGGTATACGTTTGAGGACTTATAGGGTTGATGGTTTAGGGTATTGGCTTGAGGGTATAGGGTTGAGGGGATTAGGTTTGAGGGTAGATGGTAGAGGCTAGAGGGAAGAGGGTAGAAGGTTTAAGGGTTTAGGGTTTATGGTTGAGGGTTTAGGGATGAGGGTAGAGGGTTTAGGGTATAGGTTTGAGGGATTAGGGTTGAGGGTCCAATGTATATGGTAGAGGGTACAGGTTTGAGGTATTAGGGTAGAGCGTAGAGGGTATTGGGTTGAGGGTAGAGGGTTTAAGGGTTGAGGGTTGATATTTTAAGGTTAAGGGTAGAGGGTTGACAGTATAGGGTTGAGGGATTAGGGTTGAGGGTAGAGGGTATTGGGTTGAGGGTAGAGGGTAGAGGGTTTAAGGGTAGAGGGTTGGAAGGCTCATGGCCTAGGCTCTAAGGCTGAGGTAGAGGCAAAGAGCTAAGGGTAGAGGGAAGAGAGACAGGAGTGAGGAGTATATAGAGAGATACTCTGAGAGAGGAGAGGGATAGGAGGGAGAGACTAGAGAGAGAGAGAGGGGCTGAAATGGGAAGAGAGACAAATGATGGAGGGGTTAAGGGTAGAGGGTTTAAGGGTTTAGGGTTTACGGGTTAATGGTTTAGGGTCTAGGGTTTAGAGTTAAGGGTAGAGGGGAGATAGATAGAGGGAGTGAGAGAGATACCTAAGAGATGGAGAGGGGGTTAGGAGGGAGAGACTTGAGAAAAAGAGAGAAGGATGGAGTGGGACAGAGATAGAGGGAGGGAGAGTTAAGAAAAGAGGGTAGAGGGTTTAGGGTTTAGGGTTTAGGGTTTAGGGTTAAGGATAGAGGCGACAAAGAGAGAGACAGACCTGAGAGAGGGAGATGGGGTATGAGGGAGAAACTTGAGAGAGAGAGAGGGTAGAAGGTAGAGGGTTTAAGGGTTTAAGGTTAAGGTTAGAGGGGAGAAATATAGAGGGAGTGACTGGGAGAGAGAGAGAGACCTGAGAGAGGGAGAGGGGGTAGGAGGGGGAGACTTGAGAGAGAGAGAGGGAGTGGGAGAGAGATAGAGGGTAGAGGGTTAATGGTAGAGGATACGTTAAGGGAAATTTACATAAAAAATGGGCCTCCTAAGGATGACATCATTGGATTTTTAAGTTGTCAAAAATCAACTAAAAGATGACATTGTTGTGCCCTCGGCACACATGCCCCATTTGGAACAGGGACCCTCTTTTTCTTTCACCTTGTTGGGTTGTTTTGTTTGCCGCCTCATTTTACGTGCCCTATTTTAATGTCTCAAGTGGTCTACGTGCATACAAAGCCTCATTTTTAGTTGACCGGGTTCCTCCCTTTTAATTTTTTTGGGCTCCAGTGCCTTGTGGGGTCTCTCTGGTAGTTTTCCTCTGCCAGTGGCCTCAGGTCCTCCTAGGCCTGACCCTTTAGGTTTCCCTTTTTAGGTTTCTCTGTCATGTTCGCCATCCCAAACGATGGATGGCTTCTGCCTTCCCAAGCCCCAGGCCCCGGCATCTCGATCTTCATCCGTCAGTTTCTCAAGTTTTGGCTGCCTCAAGGTTCCCCAGGCTCGAATCTCTGGACTTCCGTGCCTGGAGTTTCTCTTGATTTTTGCCTTCCCTAATAGCAAACCCATGGTAGACTTCTGCCCTCTAGACCCCGACCTCCCCTTTTCCACCGGTGATTTTCAAGTTGAAATTTTCAAACGGCCGCCACCCTGTGTCCTCTCAGCTACCAGACCTCGGATCTTTCGCCACCGTCCGCGAATTCAAATTCACCAACTTCCTTGCTCATCATATCTGCATTTAATATGGCCATTAATGGCAGTTGGGGTATAAATAACTTGCCCAAACCTGTCATTCTCACTTGTCAGTGTTGCAGAGAAGGATCAGAGAACTTGCCAGAGGATCCCTCATCTTCGTCAACCGTCACCCTTGCACCCATTGCCTTCACTTGCCGACCGCTAATGGATCCCGCACCTCTCTGAATCGAGTTTTTGAGGTAGGTTTACCATTTTCCCTCCTGAATGACATTTTCACAGTTTTAACGGATTTAAATGAACAATAATGGTTAAAAGGACATGTAAATGATAAAACATGACGCCATGCACAAAACCCATGTCTTAAAAATTTGAGAAAACCTTCTTAATTACCCTCATGATCGATCTGAAGCTTCTCTTCGGTGCGGTTGTTCTTCGCAGGGGCATTCATGCTCTCCGAGCCCGGGTCCCCTCTTGGTAGTCAGAAACTGAAAACAGTGAAATTTCCTAAATGGCAATTTGGCCCTCCGAGCCCAAATCTTTGGACCTCTATCCTTCCCCCACTGTCGAGACTAAAATCTTACCACATTTTCCAAGCGGCAATTCCACCCTCCAGCCTGAGCCACCAGACTTCTATTCCCAGAAGTCCGTTCGGATGTTGCCATTTCGAACAATGAGGTTGTACTGTCCACCCAATCCCCAAAGCATGTCTTTCCATTCACTGTCTGCATTTTATTTTCACCTAGCGCCCTCCAGGTTCCCGAGTCCCAGCCCACAGACTTCTACCCACGGGCTTCCGCGGGGTCTTTGTCATCTCGAGCGGCGAGCATGCGGAATCCTCTCACGTCGTGGACCACGGGTGATCTTTTCCATAGGAGGCACTGACAAAGAAACCTCGGCATCCTCATCACTGTCGGGTCCCACCCTATAGAACTCCATTTTGATTCTATCGCCCCACAACTTCGAACTTCTTGTGGAACTCCGCCCTCCGAGCCCCGACCCCTCCTCAGCAGTTCGTATACAAATCTAATTTTGAAATGGAGAATCCTTAACAACCTTCCGCCTCCCAGACCTCGGGCTTCCGCACGCCGCTGGGGATCCAGCATTGACTCCAACCGTCCTCGACTGTGTCGGGCTCCGCCATCCGGGACTTCGTCCTATTTCTACCATTAAAAAATGGAAAACCTACCCGCCCTTCTGAGCTCCAAGCTCTGCCTTCCCAATCATTGTGAAACTTGTGGTGAAAGCCCAACATCCAATAGAGGAGTTGGGTCCAACCCGCCGGGCCGACTTCTCTAGACTTTCGCCTGACAATTGTCACCCTGGATGGCATTCCGGCCCTCTGGACCCAATCACTTTAAAATGATAAACTGTTGGCCGCCCTTGAACCTGTCGGGCCCCGGACCCTGGGGTTCCTGTCCTAGAACTCTATTTCTACTCTGGCATTCCAAACGGCCATCTCCAGATGGTTTTCTGGCCTTGTACCTCTAGATGCTCCTAAATCAATCTAAATGACCTCGAAATTGAAATCTGATCTCAACCCATGTGCTTAATTACAATCCTCTTCATTACGAACCTTTTAAATTATCAAAGTTCGGTCGGGAAAAGTCTCTCAAGTTGTTCCACCCCGTTTTCCTTTCCAAACAGCATTCCTGCCAAGGAAGTCCAGCCCTCCAGGCCCGAACTGTCTAAGAGCCCTCAATCAAATGACTGATAACGTCAGGAGATAGAAGTGTCATTTTATTAACGATAATTTATTTTAAGTTGATTTCATGGGATTTTGACTAACATGAACACTTTCGTAATCAGTTGCACTAACTGTGCCTTTGCTTGCAGAGTATATGGAATCAGGTGCAGGACCTTCGAGGGAAGCTATCGAAAAGGATAAAGGAAAGAAGTCAGGAAAGACTCCTCGAGGGAAGGAATATAAGGACCAAATGAAATACCAATTCTAGGGTGAACCTCTACACTCAAAGGTTACCACAGATTGGAAGAAAATTACTGACACCAACATAGGCCATGTTAATATTGACGAGTTTACACAAAGGGTTAAGGTCAACCCAACGACAAAAAATGCAAGGCTTATCAGACAAAGTGGAATAGCAAAGGCAGTAGGCTTTCCTCCATCTCTTGTAGCCTCGGAGCTCGTCATGGCCTGTGGGTAGGCATATCAATCAAATACAAGAACAATTATCAACAGGGAGGGCAACACTCTCGCCGACATGTTGATTGAAGGAATCACATAGACCTTCCATATCCCTACTTTTCAAGAAATGGAAACGCCCGCCATAGAAGAATGTCAGGCAGCATGGGAAGATAATCCACCAGGTTGTAAAAGGTTAATAAATCAGCATTGGCTTAAGGAAAAGCGAGGCAGTGCTACGAAGGTTCCTCACGAACTTTTCCGCAGTGACTTCCATGAGGACTACCACGATTTGGTCACAATGCTAAGTAGGGTGATAGGCCTCCCTGCGACTGCCTTCTTTCAGGAATGGATGGTATACTTCATCGAACAAATCCTTCAGGGGAATGAAGATGTTACCACAAAGACCTCATTCTATTGGGGAGGTATAATAAGTGACTACTTCCATGAGCAGTTTGTCAATGTGAAGAAGAGTTCTAAGTTCTATATGACTTCATATCTCGTATACTCCCTGGCAGACCGGAGATAGTACAACAGGTTGTTTGTGGCACCCGATGGGGAGCAAGGTCGCAGATGCAAGGCCTATGACAAATACCCCCAACTCCAGTATTGGAACTTCAAGAAGGAATACTACAAAGTAAATGATGCCTTCACCAGCCATATCATCAGAATGATTGCTAGGGATTTTGAGAGGAGGGTCTCCCACAGTGTTAGGGCATTCTTGAAGTAGTATGCCTTTCTCTTCATTCAATACCCAAGAGGCCAAACAAGTTGCCTCAGTACGCCAATGACCAGATAATTCTATTAGAGCTTTCTCGGCAGCTCCAGCACATACAGGCAATCTTCAGTGGTAAGCACGTAGCAGGGATCTCTTATCCCATGACTCTTGGCTAGGGCATGTATAAACTAAAACTTCTCAGTGCATTGGTAACTCTTAGAAAGAACTGAAGGATTACCATTCTCATCTACACACTGCTCGCCCATGGATGGACCCATATGGGCATGTAAGGAAGGCACTTGGATTGGGGTTCGCTCATTTACACCACATTGAAGACATTTGGGGGGATTGTCAAGATGATAAAGAGGTACGTGCAAGGCACTATATGCAGATGACTGTGCATTTTGTAAGAAAGGTGCAGCCCTTTCCCATACTGGACCAAGTCGAAGAAGATGAGAGCAACATAATGGACCCCAAGTACCCCGCAGTTTCCAACTTGCTGCTATCAACAATAGACTGGGATGAACAGGAGGTTGATGACCTCAACATTATAACTAAGCCAATCTTGGCCCGTACTAAGGAATAGGTTGATAGAAAAATGGTCCAACTAAAATAGTAGGAAGTAATTTTGACTTATGAAGGGCTCAAAAGTGAGCCAAGTGCCATGAGGATGTCGCTGCCACCACTTCAACCAGCGGGATGTCCAAGTCTCCTCCGGTCACTAGATCCAAGAAGAGAAAGGAGACAAAAATAGAAGTCTCCTGACCCCAAGGTCTATACAAGAAAAGAAGCAAGGGGCTCACCCTCAAAAATACTTAAGAAAATAGGGGGTGCGACAGAGCAACCCTTAATCCAAGAGGAAGAAGTAAAGGGTATAGATCAATTAGAACCCCTCTTAGCTCTCCCTGCCCCGACTATCGCACCACCTACTTCCCTGGCCATGATTTCCACATCCCCTACAGTAGTGGACATCTTTTTCCATCTCGCCCCTTCACCTCCGACCGAGTCAGTGATTATAATTGACTCTTCCTCCACCATGACTACTCCTTCCTTCGCTGCTATGTCACCCACCACATCGCTCCCTTTAGCTGAGGTGACGACACCTATACCCGCATCTGCTTTTCCTGAGGCCTTCTCCAAGCATATGCAAAACATCCCCTCTGAGCTCTCCTAGTTCCTCATGGATCCCACACTTCAAGCAGCCTTGGCTTAGGTCCTCACTACTGCCAAGCCTTCACAACCCCTGATAGGGCCACCGGCTATGGAAGCCACCATGTTGATCTCTAAGGAGTGGGAGAAACTAGAGCGAGAAGCCTCAAGGCCCTTTGAAGAGGAGGCCAATGAATACCACGAGCACCCAGAGTATGAACATCACACTATTGACAGGGTGGCCTAAGGAGAAGAAGGAACTGGATCCTCAGAGAGTGGGGATGAGGAGGAGGATGGTGATGGTAAGGTCATCGTGCAAGCCTTCGACAATGATCTTGAGGACAAACTAGCTCGGCAACTGAAGGGCACTGAAACAGAGGCAGAAAGGTTGCCCCTCAAAGAAGAAGGAAAGAAACAAGAAGATAGTCTAAGGGAAGATATACCTGAGAGTAGGGTTCAAGCTGTTAAGAGCCTCAAAATCAAGCCACTCAAGAAACATGCGCACGAGATTGAACAAACTAAGAGAAATAAAGGGGGAGAAATGGAAGAAGAAGGAGGTCCCCAGCAACTACTATATACTAAGACTCCCATTAAGTGCCTCATGTTCATCCAAGACTATGATGAAGAGGAAGGAGATACTGCCAAGGAGAAAGAAAAGTCCCCAGAAGAAAAGAAAATAGAAACCTTAGACTTGGCTGGGAGGGGCGAGGGTGACCATGAATCACCTAAGGGAAAGTCTGTCATGCCTAGGTGGTTAGAGAAACAGCTCGAAAGAAAAACTCCTCTACTAAAGGACCCCCGGGTAACACTAGAGGCTATCTTAGCCTGAGCTCAGATCACAACAAAAAAGGAGAAGAAGCCAAAAATCAAATCCAAGGTAACAATGGATGCCTCTGGATCTTGGGTTGTACAAATAGCAATGCCTGTGGTTGGCCAGGTTGGGGTAAGTTACAAAATCTCCACCATTGACTTGGGGACTGCCACTAGAGAGCAGAAGGTAGGGAATCTTGAAGATTCAGTGGCCATGGTGGTACACTTGATAAAGCAGGAAAAGATCTAAAAATATGAGCTCAAAGCACAGGTGGCTGCCTTGACAGATTATATCCAGCAATGGTCTTCAGTTGATGACCTACCTACCACGTCCATAGCTCCACCCCAACTGCTTTCCAAGGAACAGATTGACAAGATGGAGAGAAGGAAGAACTTGGAAAAGACTACGGAAGGCTAGTTCCAACAAGTCTTGTACATCGGGAACATGCAAATTAGCTAGGTTGTGCGAACAACCAACAAGTTCTTAGACCTGCAACAATCTTTGGAAGGAACAAGGAAGCTCTACACCGATTTCCCTATGACATACGACTCTACCTTTCCGAAGATCGAGGCTATCCGTCAGATGCCAAAAGCTACATGGGAAAAGAAGCTTGCATTTAACAAGGACAATCACTAGTTGATGGATGTGTGGCAGTGGGACTTTGATAATAGGAAGGAAAGGTTGGAGAAAATAATGAGCAGAGTGGATCTGGATATAGAATGGATCAAGGAAATCAAGGCGGAGTGCACCTGTTATCTCAAGTTGATGACAGAGTATGATATGCCCGTGGTACAAATGGATCTAGAAAAAGTGAAACCTTACTTCTAGAAGAGGATGGAGGATAGGATGTCTAGTGAAATAACGATGGAATTCATGAGTTTTGCTGCCCGTGCCTTCGACCAATCAAAGCTTTTCAGGGATCAAGGTACAAAATATGATAAAGACTGGAAAAAGTTAGAAGATAATGTGAAAGAGTGGAGCTACCAAATGCTATGGTATGAGATCATCAAGGTAGACAAACTCCAGCCAGTTGTCCTAAAGTTCATGGAATATACATCATCGAAGAGGTAGGAGGACAGCCCTCCTAATGGTGAAGAGCTCCCCAAAGAGTAGCTACAGTAAAACAACAATCAGCAAAAAGATGAAATTGCTACAGTGTCGTCACTAGAGGACAAAATAGGGAAGAGGACAAGATGTAATTTTAAATTGTAATATATTGAGGGTTGGTGAAACCCTATTTTGTAATGAATTTTGGCCACACAATGAGAATTAATCTTGGCCATTCATGGATCTTTTGGGCACTATAAATAGGGCTCTCCTCTCATTTACAAAGGGAGTTGAGTTGTTGTAAAGACATGCTACAAAAATTTATAATGAAAATACATTGACTTGGTGCATTTTCAGAGTTTCTTACATGTTACTTGATTCAACCTCTATTGTTAGATGCTTGACTTAGATTCGTATTGTTGTTCTAGTTAGTTGTATTCTTGCTTTGATAGATTTTAAAAATGCTATTTTGTGGTTGTGAAATTCTTGTGGTGTAGATGCCTTCTTAGTCCACACTTTTTGTTGTTTATTGATGGTAGATGGTTGTGTAAAGTTAGTCTGGGCTTAAATTCAAAGTTGCTCCAAACATTCATCTTTGTTCATGCATGCACATGGTGAATGAAAGATGAAATATTTGCAGACCTTAGAAGATAGCACAAATTCCATTAGACTATGAGATTTCTGGTTAAGTGGAACATTGTTTCAAGAAGTTGTCCATCACAGGAACTCCATTATCACTATTCATAGTTAGTTTCAGATCTAGGAACCTTCTCTCTTCCCTACCCTTTTTCATTTTTTTTTAATAAGTACATTAGGAAAGGTTCATTGCACATTGTAAAGCTAAATCCAATGATAAAAATGGAGTTCAAGACTGTTGTTTGAACCTACAGCAAATGCACAACAACTTCCCCATCTTAGGAACTCCATTTCAAGACCCAACATCCCATGCTTTGTAACTCATCCGTAAGACCTCCTTGTGATTCCAACAAATCACATCAAACAACTGAGATATTCCAAGCACTGTCAAAACCTGACATTAGAGACCTTGGGATAGTGTTCTACAATTTGATTATGGAAGATTATCTTTCAAGAGAGGTAGTGCACCTACACACTGCCTGTGTTGAGAAGTGCATAAAAAACACATCAACAGACATCAACATGTACAGTGACATCATCCAAAATAAAAATAAAATTATTTATTTTATAAAATAAAACTTTCTAAAATCTTATGAATTAACTCATGATGGTTAATTTTACTTTGCATATTCTATTCTATCTCATTCATCTTTCTAAATATAAAAAATTATTTTTTGTTTTTTAGATTTATATTCTTAAGTTCTATTATCCAAGTTTTTATATTTTCAAAAAAACTATTTTTATTCTTTAAGAAAAAAATATAAAAAACATTAAAAAAACATTAAAAACTTCATAAAAAATCATTTATGAAGTGTTGCAAAAATAAAAAAATTCTTGAATTATTTTTAATAATTTCAAATATTCAAATATTTAAATGTTTAGCATCTAAATATTATAATATCAAAATTTTATTATTTTAAATTTCTTTAATTATTTTTAATAATTTCAAATATTCTAATATTTAAATGTTTAGCATCCAAATATTCTAATATCAAAATTTTATTATCTTTAATTATTTTTTATAATTTCAAAGATTCTAATATTTAAATGTTTAGCATCTAAATATTCTAATATCAAAATTTTATTATTTTAAATTTTTCAGTGGCCTTTTATAAGGGTGCGCTCACTTTATGTGACACACTCCTTTTAACGGGGAGGGCTCACATTTAGTGGGCCCCCTTATTATTTTAATTTTTTTACTATACTAAACTTACTTTTCATTTTATTTTTGAAAGAAAGGCCATTTAAAATATTATTTTCCTTTTTTCTACTTTTCGTTATCTTTTACTTTGCCACTTTTTAAATAATTTAAAAAAACAAATAATCAAGAAAAGAAAGTGAACTCGACTTTTTTAATAAATTATAATAGAAATATAAGTTACCAAATTTGAGTTTTAAGAGTTTTTAAATAAAAAATAAATAATGAAGAAAGTGAACTTGAATTTTTTAATAAATTATAATAGAAATATGTTACCACTTTTAAAAAATCATGGACTTCAATTTTTTAAGGAATTATAATAGAAACGTGTCCCCACTTAACTCATGTAGTTAAGTAGTTTATATTTTTTATATTTAAATAATTTGTATTATATGAGATAATTTTTACTTTTTTAGATTTCCTTAGGAGGCCCATTTTTTATGTAAATTTCCCCTAATGGAAGGTTTAAGGGTTTAGGATTTAGGATTTAAGGGTTAAGGGTTTAGGGTGGAGGGGAGAGAGATAGAGGGAGAGAGTGAGAGAGAGAGAGACCTAAGAGAGGCAGAGGGGGTAGGAGGGAGAGACTTTAGAGAGAGAGAGAGAGAATGGGTAGGTAGAGAGGGAGAGGGGAGAGATAGGGAGATGAAAGATAGAAAGATGAGGGAGGGATAGATATGTAGGTAGAGAGAGTTGAGATGGAGACAGAGTAAAGAGGGATGGAGAAAGGGGAAGGGAAGGAGAAGTTGGAGAGAGGAGGATGGTGGAGAGATTGACAGAGGGAAATGAGGTAGGAGGGAAAGACTTGAGTGAGAGAGAGAGAGAGAGGGAGAGAGTGGGGGAGAGATAGATGGAGGGAGGATTAAGGGTAGAGGGTAGAGGGTTTAGGGTTTAAGGGTTAAGGGTTTATGGTTAAGGGTAGAGGGGAGAGAGATAGAGGGGGGGAGTGAGAGAGAAAGAG
>VDFB02234846.1:0-16160 GCA_007258455.2 Sequoia sempervirens | reverse complement strand
GGAGATAGAGAAATGTAGAGATGGAAGGAAGAAGGGAGGGAGATAGATATTAGAGAGGGAAGGAGAGAGAGATGGGCATGTACAGATGTAGTTCTTGAGATCAAGGGAGAGAATTCCAATAAAGGGATAAAGATAGTGAGAGAGAGAGAGAGAGAAAAAGATGAAATTTGACCTCCTGATTACTGAAATTTGACATGCTGATTACTAAAATTTGACTATCTAAAATTTTTTAAAATCTTCCAAAAACTAGAATTTGCATTATAACTCCTACAGATTTGAAACCTCTCAAACATCCTAAAACTATATACATGAAATATAACTTAAAGTATAAGAAAGTAAATTTCCATATGTAAATGTCAACTTATACTTAAATGTTTATTTCATGTATATAGTTTCCCTGGCATAGAAAGAGAAAATGAAAGAGTTTAGAAAAATGCATTCCAAAACTCATGAATGGCATTTGGTGAGCGCCAAATTTGGCGCTAGTTAAATTAAGCAACCCATTTGGCGAGTGCCTAATTTAGAAAGTGCCAGATTTGGCATGCGCAAAATAGGTTGCATTGGGAAATATCAACCCAATGGGTTGGATTTTGCATTGGGCATCTGACCCAAAGGTTTGGACAACCATTTCATGCAAAAGACGTGATTTTTTGAAAGGGTGCCAAATTTTCTCATATTTTTGTATGTGCTCCCCATCTCATTTGCACATCTTTCAATGCAAGTTTATAAAAAAACCAGGATAGCATTAACCTCTCTTAGCTATCTAAATATATAATTATTTTTTTGTTTTGATTCAGTTAAGGTTTTGATCCATAGCTTCTATTGTAAATGCCTTTGTTTTTTAATCAAAAACCAGCATGTGCTAGTTTTAAGATAGATTTTTATTCATTCATCGAAACATGAAACAAATTACATTTTTTGAAACTAGACTCCATTCTACACGGTGAAAAAAAAACAATTTTTGATTAGTTTTCAAAAAAATTAGGGGGGAGCATGCTCAAATTTCAGCTTTTCAAGATGTGTCCACTTTGAAAATTCATAAAATATTACATATTCATTAAAAAAATTATCCAAAAGAATGAGGATAAAATACATGGTGTTAGCTAGTTTCTCACCATTTAGATTCTTGAAATTCTAAAAAAAAGTTAATCAAAGAGGGGGGAGCCCTCAAGTGCTATGTTGTTTTTTTTATAAAAATAGGACATATTTTGGGGGCCCCCTTTTTGAGACCCTTAATCTTCATTAATTTCAAAAAGAATTAGTAGCTTAGAAAATAGACTCGGAGCACTTCAACTTTTTTTCTTGCTACATCTTGAAATTTTGAGCATAACTATCTTCATTTTCTTGTGCAAATCAAATTTTGCTAATTTCAGAAAGAAAAAAAAAAGTGGCATCTTAAGAGCCAAAATTGTGTCACATATCCATGCACTTACCCATGAATTTATTTGTTTTCTTCTTGCAATTTCTCAGTACATGTTAAAATGGGCCATGGAATGCATAATTTTGGAAATTAGGTGTTCAATTAGGTCCAATAACTTAAGGGGGAGAAAAACATAGTGTGAAATTATCAAGGGTGACAATTTTTGACACTACATTTAGCTCCCACTTTAGTGAGAGTATAAACTTATGCTTAGACTCACACTAAAGTAGAAAATATATTTCAAGAGGATTCCAATTGTCCAAATATTGAAGAGATAGGATGACTAAGGATCTAGGGGGAATGTGCAAGCCCCCATGATTCAAGATCCTATGGCAAGACAACATAAGGAAAAAGGAACACAAACATGTATGAAATGCAACAAGATAACATACATGTCAGAAAACACAAAGCATACATGAAAAAAAAAAACATGAAATAACATAACATATAGATGACAACAAAACGAACACAATCATGATGCACACACAATGCAAACATGAAGAAGAAACACAAAAACACACAAAAAAATACAAGGTTAGTACTAAAGAGATTTGAGTCAGTAATGCAAAGAGACCTCAGTCTTAAATTGTCTCAAATACCAAACATCATCCATCTAATAAAGGAATGATCCCATGAGGATTAGCAAGTTGTGTTATGTCACATAACTCATGAGCTACATGGATCTACTGGATAGCAAGTTGTGTTATGCTATGTTTTCATGCAATATGATGGGTTCCATAAGGCTAACAAGTTGTGTTATGCTAAAAACTCATGAAATAAATGGCTTCACTAGAAATCAAGGTGTGTTATGCTAGGTGGCCATGTTAAGGCGATCATGACTCACACAATAGAAAATTATGATAATTTCTAGGTGAAACACAAACTAAAGTCAACATGGGCTAGTGAATTATAATATTCACTAGGTGATCCCCCAAGACAAAGTAGAAAAATGATAAACACAATAGGTCTAGTGAAGTCTAATATTCACTAGGTGTGCACCCATTGACAACCATACCAAGATTTATTCTCCCTGATAACATTGATAAGGTAATAAAAAATGATCAAGATGTTATGCCAATGCATCACTAAGTTTAACGCTTGTGAACAAAGTGAAGCCAAAATGCCAAACTTGCCTAAGGAGGTGCACAAACTCGTCTAAGGAGGAACATAAACAATGAAAATATAAGGCCAAAACCTCAAGAGGTGTTATAACAACACCACCACAAAAGGTGATTTACAAAACCAACAAAGGGGCTTTACTCAATATATGAAAGGTCACACTTAGGGAATATCACATGACATCGCCACCTAGAGAAGACTAATTGTGGAATAGAAGAATTTGCACCTTAGGGAATGCTAGCCATAGCATTACCATCAAGGGGAACATCATATGCCGAGAAAGGTCACACTCTTAGGGGATATCAAGCCCAATATCATAGCAAAGGAGACACAATTCATAGATCAAGAAGGCCATACTTTCATTGAGAAGGTCACACTTCCTAGAAGTTGTATGCTATCATCACTAAAAAGGGACCATTTCACATGCAAATAATAAATGTGGGACTATATGCCTCCCCCTTAAAATGTTAGTGTACTTTCTATACTAACATTTTAAGGAGAAACAAAGGGATCCCTTGCTAGAAGGAATGCACTGAACACAAGGATACCTAACCCCTTGCCCCCCATGTGTAGGGACAAACATTAGCCCAAAATGGATGATGATATGTGGCTCCTTGGGAGATGAAATATGATTGCATAAATCCTAGTTTATACCCCCATGCATGGTAGTGAGTATTGTGTGATACTACTGTAGACGTCCGATTTTGATCACTTCCATAAGATCAAAACACGTCTCCTTATCCATCTGAATGCTCATCCCCTCTGCCAATATTAATTAAACCATGTGTTTAATTAATACCCTGCATCTTGCACAAAGGTCCTAAAGTATTTAATTTAATACTTTTCCCCTCTTCCTCCTCTAAATTAAATAAATATGCCCTTTTATTTAATTTAGTCATATTCCCCTTTTAAATTAAAATTCATTTTTAATTCCTCTTTTCTCTCTCATGGTCACATCCTCCAACTTTTGCAAGTTGGTCTCTAATCCATCCTAATTACTTCATCTTCTTCTAATTAACAAGGGTTAGCATGTGCACACCCTTAATCATCATTAAGGTCACATCCTCCATAATTTCCCACTTGCTTCTAATGAGTCATTAGTCCATCTAACTGAGTACTTGCACAACCTTAATCATTTGATTAGCCTAACCTAATCCTCCTCCCACTTATGGCATGTGTCCTTAAGTCAACCTTATTAAAGGCTTTCTCCTTTTGGACAAGGCACTCCACTTCCCCATGTGAATTTTTAATTCACCTTTTAATCCCCCAAGGCACCCAAAAGGAATTTTTAATTCCTTCACTTCTCCCCACATGTCCTTCATTATTCTTTATTCTTTCCCATCTCCCCATGAGAATATTTGAGGAATTTTTAATTCCTCACATGTCCTCTCACCCACATGGGGACAAGGACCTCCTTTATGAGGAGATCTTGTCCAATCCCAAGGTAATTTGTACCCCTCTCCATGTCATGTCCTTCTCCCTCCACCTCATGTCCACTTCACCTTTTAGGGCTTCTCACATGCCACATGTCAAGATGTGAGGGCTTGTGAGTTCTCAACTCACCTTAGCCCTACATCTTGATATTTGGTGGCTCAATCTTGACCGTCCAATTCCTCTAGGATTTCCCAAAAATCCTATAAACACCCCCTCTTTTCTCTCATTTAGAAGAGATCATTTGTGCTAGCCAAACTCTTGCAGTTTTGTTTCTCAATCTACACTTAGCCATTTTCACATTTTCATCCACTTGCATCCATCTTCACATCCTCATCTAGCTTGCATCTTGCCATCCAAGGAGCATACACACCAAAGATCGAAGGGCCAACCAAAGGATCGACTCAACGCAAGGTATAGAGTTCCATTTTGTTGTTTTGTCTTGCATTTTGTTTCCAACTTAGGCTAATCTTGAAGTGTAGGTTGTTTTAAGTTGTTTATTTGCACTCTTTTGCTTGTTGCTTGATTTCTAACACCTATTTGACCTATCACATTTCTGGCACGCCCGGTGGGACCCACAAACGGGTCTATTTCCCTTCACGTTTGCTATTTTTTGCATTTTTCAAGGTCCAGATTGCAGGGGACTCCTGTAATAGGAGTGGCATGGCTCGCCCAAAGAAGGGTGGATCGGGATCATCAGAGTGGTCTGCAAGTGTCGGTAGCGGGGTGGCCCGTCCTGTAGACTCCGGGTCTCCGGCTGTGGTGGCGGATTTGTCCTCCGGTGGCGGACTGTCCTGCGCGGCAGCAGCACCCGTCCCGATAGAGTGGCGGACTGTCTCGACAGAGTGGCGGATCTGCCCCTCTGAGTGGCACTGGCCTCTAGAAGGTAGAATTTTCAAGTTTTTTTCGATTGTCTTTTGGTAAAATAGGAACATGGGTTGTCAATAAACCTTGTTTGGCGTGTTTGGGAAGGCTATTTGATCGTATCCAATCCCCTTGCGCCATTTGGCGATCCTGGGTAACGAGAAATCGTAGCTTTCCAAGTCCTTTTGAGTCACCCTTTTCACTTTCTTAGTGGGACCTGCTTGGGGATTTCATCACCCCAAAGGCGATTCAACCACCGTACCGGCGGGGTATATAAAGGGGGAGAGCAAAATTTGTACCTCAATCGAACCACGTTGTAATTGGCGAAGCGTCGGGATGACGTGAAGAGTTGGTCCGAGCCTTTAGTATCTCGCTAAGGTTCCCGACTCACGCTTGTAACGGATTGGTGTTCACGATTTGGGCCTCATGTACCGAGTGTATATCAAGGACTCCTTAGAAACCATGTGTATCCTAGAGTAGAAGACTTCGTTGACCATACCCGTTTTACTAATATTAGGGTTGTGCTGTTTGAATTGTCTTTCTTGTGCATAAACCAGTGATTGTCAGTTTGGCTAAGTCTTTTATGATTGCTATATTTTGGGTCCTTTGCCTTACCCATCCATCCAAACATCCAACTTACAAACTTCCCCTTTGGAAAAACTATCCTAACCTTGTGGCGGACCTGTCCAAGTGCAGTGGCGGACCTGTCCAATTGCTGTGGCAGACCTGTCCTAACCCTGTGGCGGACCTGTCCCTGTGCTGTGGCGGACCTGTCCCTGTGCTGTGGCGGACTTGTCCAAGTGCAGTGGCGGACCTATCCAAATACAGTGGCGGACCTGTCCAAGTGCAGTGGTGGACCTGTCCTTGTGCAGTGGCGGACCTGTCCCTTTGACCACCCTGTATCATCACTTGGCATTCATTGTCCCTCTATTTTGAATGTTGAAGCGACCATTTAGCATCCAAAAAAAACATCTGAACGTCCATTCTGAGCCCCCATCCCTTCATTCTAAGGGTCATTTTTTTTTAACATTCTTTTGCTTGTTTCGAAAGCCATTCATCTATCTTGAGACACTCCCCATCCGTCCTAAACACCTTTCATCTCCAATCTCTGTTATTCCATATAAACCCCGTTGGAGTTGTCATCCAAGTTGACCTAGGTATTTATCCCTAATCACAATCATCATAGCTGGCTTAGGATCGCTATCTGTCTTAGGTCAGTTATCCTTTTCGACCCAATCAATCTGCTTCTATCTCAAGTTGGATTCGGTGTCGTTATCATACATCCACCTTTCAATCAATACCTAGTGTTACCAAGGATCCTTCTTAAACTCGGTTGTGGATCTCGGTCTTCATCTTATCTATCATCACATCAATCTTAATCATCAAATCGATCTGATCCCCACATCATCAAACCTATTCAGATCAAAACCCAGAATCTAGGTTAATCCAATCCAATTCCATCAATCCAATCCACGTCGACCTAATCAATCGTCGTCAACTAATCTTCCATCAAAATCAAATCAATCTCTAATCATCAAGGTTTTCTAATATCTTGATCTACCTCATCATCTTGCATGCCCGTTCAGACTCAATCACAGGCAAAGAAAATGGCCAACCAACAAGCCCTGAATGCCCAATCGAACAACCCACAAAATCCCACCAACATGGTCAACATCTCATCAGATCCTAACTATGGTGCTAATATCCCTCATGATCCTCACAACGGGACCTCGTCGCAATCCAATGCAGATGGTCAAAACACGTCACCACCTGGGGAGGAAAACATGGCCGATCAACCTGAACTCACATTTGAGGAACACTTTAGCAACCCTGTTAATGCACAAATGACGAAACGCCTTCTCAAAAGACATGGTGACCAAATTTTGGCTCACTTGATTAACAAAGGTGTCAAATTTCCGTCAGGTGTCGAATTATCCAAGTATGGCACCTCCACATCTAATGTACCCCAAGGTGCACATGACATCCCCAGTAGCTCGTATATCCCCAACGTTCCTTTCGTAGAAGGTTGGCATCAACCTGAGTTCGGAAACGCTGTCCTGTATCCCATTGGCAACCCCACACATCCCACCATTTTGGTCACGGGAGCCCCCCAAACCATTGACCCCAATGATCCTTTTGCATATGGCATGCCACAAAACGTCCTGCAACCGCAACCATTAATGATACCGGCACCACCCCCCTCGAACCCGCTTCCTATCAACACTAAGGGCAACCCTTTCACTGCCTTGCAACAACCGCCCCAATCTACCAATCCTACGCAATCGTCATTCATACCCCAACAACCGCCCCAATCTACCAATCCTCCGCAATCATCATTCATACCCCAACAACCGCCCCAATCTACTAATCCTCCACCATCGTCATTCATACCCCAACAACCGTCCCAATCCAACATCCCTCCTCCATCGTCATTCGTGTCCCAACAACCTCCCCAAGCCTACGCTACCGCTAGCATTCAACAACTGCCCTCGCACAACATCTCAATTGCACCCCCACCTCAACAACAACCATTGGTCAATCCCCTATTTTCAACACAACCATCACAACATCAATCGCAAGGAAATCAACCTCAGCCTTCAGCCTCGACCATATCTCCATTCCTTGCATCCATTTTACACCTGCAAGCGCAACCATCACATAACATCCCATCTCACCCACCACAGCCGCCAATTATACATCAACAACCGCCCCATTATTACAACTATTATAACCAGCCACAATACCAACAACCACCCTCCTATGTGGCATCACAACAATCGTATCAGCACCCCCAATATCTGCAAGCCAATCAACAACACCTTCTCCCTACTTCCCAACAGTACGCCACCCATAACTACCAGACCCATCCATATTCTGCCCCGCAACAGCAATCTCTTTATCAACAAGGTCCATTGGCATATCAACAAGGGCTACCACCTCCTCATCCATACGCCCATCTCCAAACATCCTCTCAGAATTCACAATCGTCCTACCATCAATACCCGTCCAACACACCAGCCAATGTGGACATCCTGGAAATCAAAGCCGCACTAAAGGATCTCCAGGCAGGGACTAGCAAACAGTCGTTCAAGTTCGAAGATATATGCCCATACCCGTATGATCCCTCCATCTCATTGATTCCCTTCCCCAAACATTTTGAGATGCTAAAATTTGACAAATATAAGGGGAACAAAGATCCTAAGGCCCACCTACGGGAGTTTTACTCCTAGTGTCAAGAAGTGATCCACAATGACAACTATCTCTTGCGTCTATTCCCCGAAGTTTGGGAAGCGACGCACTAGGGTGGTTTATGACCCTCGAAAAGGGATCTATAAGATCTTTTGCGGACTTTTCAGAAAGGTTTGTCTCCTACTTCTCCTTCAACTTGGAGAAGGATACTGATACCCTGGATCTCCTCAAAGAGAAACAACGTGAAGGGGAAACCTTTACTAGCTACCTCCAGAGGTGGCATGCCCTAGCAAGCCGAATGAAAACCCCTTTGAAAGAGAAGGACATGGTCACCCTTTTTGTGGAGAACTCTCATCCTGACATGGCCCACAACTTCTGATTACATTGTGTCACCACTTTCATGGAGGTAGTGGAGAAAGGACCCATCCTTGAGCGTGCCCTTGTTGCCAAGGGGCACATCAAAATATATAACCAAGATAGGGAAAATACATTCAATGACAAGCCACGTTTTTGGAACAAGAACAAGAATGCAGTAAATGATGGTGTCACTGACACTAAACATGTCCACGTGGCCAACACATCCCAGAAACAACAACAATCCATACCCAATGCCATATCAATACCACAAGGGACGCCCTATCCTCCCCAATAGTCCAATCAAAATAACCAAGGGAACACTAAGCGCCAGTATGCTCAACTAGGAGAACCCTTGAGTGTCATCTTCAACAAACTGTTGTAGATCAGTTATCCGATCACGTACCCTGTCACCAAGCCATCGATGAATCCAAACCTAAGCCCGCATGGTTTAGGGAAAATGAATATTGTGAGTTCCACAAAATCAAAGGACACTCTTTGAATAAGTGTCAAGGTCTGAAAAACTACATCTAGGATCTCATAGATCGAGGTGACATCAAGGTTGATCCTAATCAAGCTCCGTCGTCCAATGCTCAGTTGCAGATCTATCAAAACGCCTTCCCAAACCATAACCAAGGCCCGAGCACTTCCAACAGTAATCCTCAAAACAACAGCACAAATAACGTGAGTTATAAGAATGTACCCTTCAATTATGAGGGTATTATTCATTACATTGAGCAGGTGGAACCTCGTGTGTCCATGATACATGTTAAAGCTAAAGACTCTCAATGTGTTGTTACCACACAATGAGCCCGCATCACCATTCCTGCAGCCTCTGCACCTACCCAACCGACTCCTGTAACTTCCCAGTACAATATCCTTGATCACTTGGGAAAGACCCCAGCACATATCTCCATCTTGGATTTACTCAAGTCTTCCCCCGTGTATCAAGAAATCCTCAACAGAGCCCTACAGGAAACCCATGTGCCTAATAATATGGATCCTACCCAGTTCCAAGCCTTGGTAGGACAACTAGCTTCATCTCACCAACTACACTTCAGCCACAATGATATGCCCAACATTGATGCTAATCACAATCGCCCCTTACATATTGAAGTCGTGGTTGCTCGGCATAAAATAAAAAGGGTCTTGGTAGATAATGGCTCTGCCCTCAACTTGTGCACTTTAAAATTTATAAAACAGGTGGGGTATACCCAAGCAGACTTAAGCAACCAGATTATTACAATCAAGGCTTACGACAATGAAGAAAGAAATTCAGAACGGATCATCAATCTTCTTGTCCAAGTGGGACCGGTAGTTCAGTACATCACCTGCCATGTCCTTGATCTAGACTTATCGTATAACCTCCTCCTCGGCCATCCATGGCTACATGCTATGCAAGCCATTCCCTCCACCTTCCATCAATGCCTCAATTTCCCATTCAACAGACAAGAGGTTACCATCTATGCCAACCCCCAACCATTCAAATATTGCCTCACTCTAGAGACATCGTTTCCCCATTTACATTATTGTCCTGGGGTTGAAATGGGGGCATCTCGGTCATCACTCGTTAATCCACCATCCACCATAATAACCGCTCCATCTTCCACCAATCCTACTGTCACAAAAGTCTAGATCATTGACAAAGGGTGTGGCGAGTACGAAATGCACACTACTCTTAATATAGCAACCATGCCACCATCGCCACACGAGTATGGTCAACCTTCCCATGCTACCCCAATGGAGGACAAGACTGTCACCTTCCGTGACAAAAATATCCCTACCACCACCTTCATATCCCCAAGTATCAAGACAGACGCACCAGAAGAAGACATAAGCCAATGGGTTTACCGAGAAGAGCCTCAGCCAGAAACTCCCCTCAAGGAATACTTCCAAGAAAAGTACCCCTGGGCGACAAAGTTCGTGGAAAAGCATAACTATCAAGGCAGAGGCCTAGGAAAGAAAGAACAAGGGTGGTTACAACCCATTGATACATCTTTGCTACCAAAAAATGTGGGCATTGGGTATGACAGAAAGAAAAAAGGCCCTGAAACATCGTCTAATGCTTCCAATAGTGTAGTTGTGGACAACAGCTTATTGGAAGACATACCCGAGGAAGAATCCATCATATGTGCATATGATGATGTCCATCACACCGACCTATCTTCCATGTTTGAATGCCTATCTGTCTGCACTATTAGTCTATCCCTTCGCCATCTTGAGCTCATTGATTGGGACCTACAAACTAGCACACCTATCAGTATGTCTGTGGATACCTATGTTAACCTCATGGGATTGGGGGAGGATGAACACTCCAGTCGCCAAAGTAAGAATAAGAAAAATAACAAATGGTCATCTAGTGAAAACCTCCCTGAGGCACTTCGTGACCTTGAAAAAGTAAAAATAAAGGACGCATCTGATAGCGAAAACCTCGAAGAGGCGTTGGAAGATGGAGATGTTCATCTTCCCCTTATGGGAACTCAGCTATCTGCCCGATCATCTATTTTGATTAAAGAGACGCAAGAGATTAATTTGGGAACTGCTGAAAATCCTAAGATCACCTATGTAGCCAAGTCACTCTCTGAACAAGAGTATCCGGTCTTTGCACAGCTACTCCAGGTGGGAATTGTTAACTTTTCTTGCTCATACTCAGATATGCCAGGCTTAGATCCCGCCTTGGTGGTTCATCACCTAGACATCTGCCCAGATGCTAAACCTGTCAAGCAAAAACTCTGCAAGATGCATCTGCAAGTCGCGTTGTTAGTCAAGAAGGAATTAGAGAAGTTACTGGAGGCAGGATTTATCAGACCAATTAACTACTCCGAATGGATCTCCAACATAGTGCCAGTAGCTAAACCAAATGGTGACATTCGGATATGTACGGACTTCAGGGATCTCAACAAAGCTTGCCCCAAAGATGACTTCCCCCTACCCAATATTGACATGTTGGTCGACCTAACAGTAGGACATGAGATGTTGTCCCTTATGGAAGGCTTCTCTAGGTATAACCAGATTCGAATTGCACCAGAAGACCAACACAAAACTGCCTTCACCACTCCTTGGGGCACTTTCTGCTACAATGTTATGCCCTTCAGTCTCAAAAATGTGGGGGCGACATATCAGAGGGCAATGACGGTCATCTTCCATGACCTCATACATATCATCATGGAAGACTATGTTGATGACCTATTAGGGAAATCCAGAACACGAGCAGAACATCCTGCCATCCTAAAGAAGATATTTGAGCAGTTAGAGCATTATAAGTTGTGGCTGAATCCAAAAAAGTGTGTCTTTGGGGTCACTTCCGGAAAGTTGTTGGGTTTCATAGTCTCTCGCAGGGGCATTGAGGTTGATCCCGTTAAGGTGAAGGCTATCCTAGACATGCCCCCTCCACGCAATCTCAAATAGTTAAGAAGCCTTCAGGGAAAAATGCAGTCCATCTGTCGCTTCATTGCCCAGCTGGCAGACAAGTGTCAACCATTCACCCATCTTCTAAAAAAAGATTCCACCTTCCGATGGAACCAGCAGTGTCAGATGGGATTCGACAAGATTAAGGAATATTTAGCCCATCCACCAATATTAATGCCACCTATTCCTGGCAAGCCCCTCTTGCTCTACATCTTTGCCACTTTAGTCGCACTGGGGGCATTGCTGGTGCAACATGATGAGTCGTCAAAAGAAAGGGTAGTCTACTACATTAGTCGGACATTGGTTGGCTATGAGCTAAACTACTCTCCCATGGAAAAATCCTGCCTAGCACTCATCTTTAGCACACAGAAGCTTTGACATTACATGCTTAGCCATCTAGTAAAATTAATCACCAAGATCGATCCATTGAAGTACCTGTTATCTAGAACCACTCTGACTGGCCGCATGGCTAAGTGGGTCATGCTCCTCAGTGAATTTGACATAGAATACATGGACCACAAGGCTATCAAAGGGCAGATAATTACAGATCAGTTGGCGGAAGCTCCTCTAGTTGACACTCACCCATTGATCACGGAATTCCCTGATGAGGAAGTCTTTTCAGTTGAGGAAACCCCCATGTGGACACTGTATTTTGATGGATCATATACACATAATGGATCGGGGGTAGGAATTTTATTAGTTACCCCTTAGGGTGACTACATTCCCAAGTCATTCAGGATAGCGTTCCCATGTACCAACAACATGGCCGAATATGAAGCTCTCCTCACCGGCCTCAAAATTGCCAAACAGTGGCACATAACTCAGTTGAAAGTTTTCGGTGATTCCTTGCTAGTCATTAGACAAGTTAATGATGAGTTTCTGACCAAGGATGATAAGTTGTTACCCTACAAGTAGATGGTGGATGATTTCAAGAAATACTTCACCTCCATACAATTTGAATAGATTCCCAGGGTACGAAACAAAGTAGCTGATGCGATGGCCACTATCGGCTCCCTCCTGGACATGTCCAAGGATCGAACAGAGTGTGAGTTCCTTGTAGAACAACTATTAATCCCAGCATACGATATCCCTGAGACTGAAATGGTGTGCGAAATTGTGGGTCCCACCTCCCCATGGTACCAAGACATCTATACCTACCTTCATGATAACCTTATACCCCCAGACTTTACCTGTAACCAACGCAAATCCTTCATTCATCGCTCTTCTCGATACGTCATCATCGGTGATATACTTTATCATCGCGGTTATGATGGAATTCTCCTCAGATGTCTGAATGAGACCGAAGCCCATACTACACTAACGGAGGTACATGGCAGTGTTTGTAGAGCCCATTCAAATGGTATGGCTCTAGCCAAAAGGATCCTCTGGGCTGGATATTATTGGCCTATGTTGGAACATGATGCTTGCGAGTTTGTGAAAAAGTGTCTTCCATGCCAACAACACGCAGATTTAATCCATGCTCTAGCACAAGATCTTCAGCCCCTCTTGGCACCATGGCCGTTTTCTCAATGGGGTTTCGACTTGATTGGAAAGATTCACCCACAATCATCTGACGTCCATACCTTCATAATCACCGCCACTGAGTATTTCACCAAGTGGGTAGAGGCAATGCCCCTCTCACAAATCACCGGCATTTAGATCTCTAAATTCATCCTTTACCATATTCTCTGTAGATATGGTATCCCGTCCACCATCATTTCTGACAACGGAAAACCATTCAAGAATCAAGCCATGAAACACCTATGCGATACCTTCCATATCTAGCACTGTTGGTCAACACCGTATTACCCCCAGGGTAATGGTCAGGTGGAAGCAACCAACAAAACCCTCATCCGTATTCTCAAAAAGGTTGTCAATAACACTGGACGAGATTGGCACCTTCACATTCATCCTGCCCTTTGGGCATATCACACATCCATTCGCACCCTGACAGGCGCCACCCCCTACTCTTTGGTGTTTGGTGCTGAAGCCGTCTTGCCAATCGAGGTTGAACTTCCATCATTGAGAATTTCTCTTAAGAACCTTATCAGCGAAGAGGATGCTTGTGTTGCACGACTTGCACAGCTAGAGTTACTGGATGAACGAAGAATAAAGGCCTACGATCATCTGCAAGCATATCAGAATCACCACAAGTGTAGTTACAACAAGAAGGTCCATCCTCGCCAATTCTAGGTGGGCGAGCTTGTCCTTAAAGAGAACCAACGTACTCAGCAAGACCGAGACAAGAAAGGAAAATTTGAGGCCAATTGGTTAGGGCCCTATGTCATAGCTGCAAAATATGGATCAGGGGCATACAAGTTGACTACTATTGAAGGAGACCCCCTTGACGAGCCTATCAATGTCATGCATTTGAAAAAGTTCTACGCCTAAGTCTGCTCGGTTACCCCACCTGGTCAAAAATTCAAAAAAAATCAAAAAAAAAAAATCCAAAAATAGTCAAGAGAAATAAATTCGTTCTATGGTGAAAACCACCTCTTGGTGGCGCCTTGGATAAGTATGGATGGTGAAAACCTGGTAACAGGTGTCATCCATAGAGGGCTTAATCATTATCTACCTGACATCCTAGTTATTTTATGCCTCCATCCGCACCATTGTCCTTACCCATCTCATCCTAGGCTGCTTGGTAAATATTGAATTGAGCATTGGACGACCCATCTAGCCTATCCCTCATTCCTAAGATTTTTCAGTATCCCACTCTGATCTTACGTCATTCACATTTGTGTCATCAAGTAGGCTCATCCATCGCGTTGGTCCTCACCTAGGTCCCATCCCGTCATGTCCGTCAGTCGAACTACGTTGCCCCTGCGCTATCACGTAGGCAAGGTTGATCATTTGATTCGCCCCCGGGGCATTTGTCCATCACCATTGGGTCCCATTGGTCTTCTTTTCGCTTTATCCATGGTCTCTTCTAGAACTACGAGGGCTCTACGCTTTCACGTAGGCAAGGCTAATCCATGATCGGCCCCCGAGCCCCTAGGTCTGTAGGTTATGTCTGTCTTTTGAGCTTCGTTATCAAGTTATGCCCACATCTAACCGGTTCTTAACAAATGAAATTCCCTTGGGTTACAAGATCTTGTCCCTCGATGGCATCCCGCGTCACCTGGATCATCCTACTTTCGCATCCATCCTTGGTCTCAACAGGATGAATCCTTCCTAGTAGACCTCATCAATCACATCCATCACTGTGATCCTATGGCAAAGGACCTATTGTCTTGATTTTGATCTTTTGACGTTTTCGAATTTTGTTTATCATTTTAGGTTCCTTCCCATCACTTGTCAAGGTCACCTTGGTCCACCATACCATGGCATGCTTTGACCCACTGAAATGGGGGCATACCTTGAACTTTTGTTTTGTTTACTATTTTCTCAAGTTATCCCTCGTAAGACCCACCAAGATCTCTGGATCTTGTGTTACACTAGGACAACTTTGTGTGTTTGTGGTTATTACAACACTGGGCCTGACCGAGGTCATCACGATCTCAGGGTGTTGGGATAACCTTATTGTTTGCTGTGTTTGTTTCATGCGTAGAGTACTCGCTCGCCTTGGTCTTCCATATCAAGGTGCTGGGTACCCTACGCTATAGTAAAAATCAATGCTCCAAAGATGGCAAGATCTCATTTTCACTACATTTCCCCCACTTTGCATGCACCCTTCATTTCCATCATAACCATTGCTTATGATTCCAGTCGTGCAAGTACTATCACTCTTTTTTCCTCTTAGGTACTCTTCCTCTCAGGATATTAATTGGTTGTTTTTGGAAAATGCAATCTTCCATCTGCCTATCGCCTACCCACATCCTCATAACGGTCGTTATTGACATTTAAGTGCATCAAAAATCATATAAACATGTGCATCCATGAATCATACATCATAAATCATATAAACATGCATAAATAGTCCATCCACATGTGCATCCATAAATCATATAAACATGCATAAATCATCCATCCACATGTGCATCCATGAATCATACATCATAAATCATATAAACATGCATAAATCGTCCATCCACAGGTGCATCCATCAATCATATGTCATAAATCATATATACATGTGCATCCATACGTCATAAATCATAGAAACGTCTACATCAATCATAGATCATCCATCCATAAAAACATAAAGCATAAAACATAAATCATCCATATAAACATGTGTATATATGCATGTGGAATCACATCATGAATCATCTCATATCGCTGCATAAAGGAAACATCCTGCATAATGTCAATAAAGGCCATCACATAATCAAAATAATAAAATGTCATGATACAATACATCTCTATCATATATCACCTCATAAGATATAAAATCCAGAGATGTAGAACACCTCTGCTCTCTGGCGACATGCCC
>VDFB02234842.1:0-25524 GCA_007258455.2 Sequoia sempervirens | reverse complement strand
AAGATGGAGGTTGACATGAAAATCCTATCTCAATCCATTGATGTCATGAAGATCTTGATAGAAGCCCTTATAGAAAGGTTGGACAAAGGCCAGGATATGACTAATTCCAATGAAGGATAGTCTTCAAAAAGTGAAAAGATCCTTCCAAGTAGGTCATTATTCAACGCAGAGACTAAGATTGAGATTCGCCCATTTGAAGGAGAAATTGATGCTAACAAACTTGATCATTTGAAGGAGGTCTTTATTAACTTGTCTTGCTTTACAAACTGTTGGATATAGATGAAGCATGTACTTTTCTCAATGCTCACTACCTTGAGGCAGATAGTCCTCCATCCTCTCCTACAAATAAGGGAACTAAAGCTAGAAAAAAAGGGTAAATTCTACAAGCATCAAGACGAAATTTGAACTTCATTGTGATCATCATGGTAAGGATGGTTCTATAGAGTCTTATGTTGGAAATAACATTTTTAAAAGAACACTAAAAAGTAACGCAAAATAGGTAAGAAGAATTCTATGCCCTCAATCAATGAAGATAAAGTAGTGATTAAAAAGGGTAAAGAGATTGAAGGTGATTTTGATAAGGATTCTAAGTTTTCTTGCACTACGAAAAAATCAGGTATGTTGGCCAAAAAAAAGCATAATTTAGCATTAAGATGCATGCCAATGGTGTTAAGATTGATGCTATTTTTTATTCATGCCCTCAAACTAGCTTGGTTGCACAAGATTGGTGTATAAATTAGGCCTTAAAATAGTTCAAAACCAAAAATATTATAATTTGGGTTGGGTTAAATAAGGGATTGATATGCTAGTTCTTAGAATCTTAAGCAATACAAGTCAAGATTATTGACTTCATAACTATCTTTGTTGATGAAACAGTGTTTACTGCAAGTCCATTAGATGCATGTAGTCGTCTTGGCCAATCCATACTTTTATGAAAAGAAATCAGTATTTTATAGGAGGGTTAACATATATCAGATCATCAAGAATGGCACAGAGCAACTAATGCCAATCAAGTTTATCCATGTTCAAGTGACATACTTCCTCATCACACAAACAATTGAAAACAGAGGTGTACCAAATTTTTGCTTGTGCTTGTATTGTGGTGCAAGACAAGGTGGCATATGTGTCATCAGTTGAGGGGTTCTTCCACCCTCATCCATTGAGTCTCAAAGCTTTTGAGGCTAAAATCTTCCTAAATGGGGAGGTGTGATAAAAAAAGGATCCAATTTTATTATTTTTGTACTGCATGGCATATTTTTGGAACTAAGACAACTTATTTAATGATGGAGAGCATTCAAAGTGGAATGAAGAATCCATGTGTAGGTTTTGATGTGTGAGAAGATAAATCAATTACAATACTCATTGTCCCTTGGTCGTCAATTTTCCCTAAGTGCCCTCAACCTTGTCGCTCTGGCTTTCCTCCCACCCTATTGCACTAAGCTATGTGTGCTCCTACATGCGCATATTGATATGCAGGGTTTTTTCTCCTCCAAACTCTTCTTGATCGTTGGTATTGACCTTTCACTTCTCCAATTTGACGAGCTACAACCCAAAAATAAGGTTTTGATGAAGGTTTTAGAGTATGTTAATTAAAATGAAAATTATGGCACCATTTAGGTTTAAATATTCTACATAGTTAAGTATATATTAGCTATATCTTACATAATAAATAATATAATTATTCTACTTATTATAATTATATATTAGATTCTTTAACAAAATTATTAAATACATATAAAATTATTATAATTAATAATTAAAAATAAGTATATTTTTATATAATACAAAATATAATTAATATAATAGTAATATTAGATATAATTATATATAATATAATTATCTTTATTATTATATAATAGTATATATAGGCTTTTACCTGATATTTTAGAGGATTTTACCATTACACTACAACTGGTTTACCATTAAATGGCAGTTGAAACTTGTTTTCCAATGACACAATAGTGGTTTCCAGGCATGAGATTTGTTTCAAGCTCAAATCTCACAATATATGTAGCCTATTAGCTAATACAAAGAGAGAAACTAAAAAGATAAAGAGAGAAAGAGATGAACTTAGATAGATAGATAGAGAGAGAGAGAGAGAGAGAGAGAGAGAGTAGTAGAGAGAGAGAGAGAGAGAGAGAGAGAGAGAGAGAGAGAGAGAGGAGAGAGAGAGAGGAAAATCCCTCCTTGAATGTACCCATTTCATTACTTAAGGAGACAAAGATATGGAGAGAGAAAGAGAGAAAGAGAAAGGAAGAGAAAAGGGAGAGGGAGATAGAGATAAGATATAGATAGGTGGAGAGAGAAAAAAGAGAAAGAGAGCAAGAGAGAGGAAGAAAATGAGACAAAGGAGGAGCAAAGATAGAAATAAAGGGATAAAAAGAGGGATACAGAGAAAAAAAGAGAGAAGAGAGAGAAACAAAGATAGAGATAGAGATAGAGATAGAGATAGAGATAGAGATAGAGATAGAGATAGAGATAGAGATATAGATAGAGATAGAGATAAAGATAAATAGAAATAGAGATAAATATGGAGACAAAGATATAGAGAGATATATATAGAGAGATAGATATAGAGAGAGATATGTAGAGATATAGAGGAATAAAGAGGGACAAAGAAAGGTAGAGATAGTGAGGTCTTATCTCTCCCTCCCCCTCTATCTCCACCTCTCTATCTCTCCCAATCTCTCCCTCCCTACCCCCTATCCATCTCTCTATCTACACCTCTCTTCCTTTCTCTTACCATATATCTCCATCTCTCTTTCTCTTCCCATATATATCTATCTCTCTCTTTCTCTCCCCATCTATCTCTATCTCCCCGTACTCATTTCTCCCTTTCTCTATCTCTCCTTATTTCTCTCTCCCTCTCTCCATATCTATATACTTATATCTAATTCTTTTTTTTGTCTATCTCTTTGTCTCTCTCTCTCTCCCTCTCCTCGCTTTGTATCTCTTTATATCTCTATATCTCTATCACTCTATCTCACCATCTATATCTCTTTATCTCTTCATCTCCCTCTCCCTCTATCTCTCTCTATCTTGTCCTCACTATATCTCCCTATTTTTATCCCTATCTCTCTCTATATTTATCTCTCCCTCTTCCTACATCTCTCTATCTATTTTTCTCCCTCTTCCTCTCTCACTCTATCTTCATCTCTACTTCTATTTTCCTCTCTCCCCCTTTATATCTATACATGTCTCCCTCTCTCTATCCATCCATCTATCTCCCTGATCTCTATCCATCTTTATATATTTATCTCTTCCATCTCTATCTATCCCTCTCTCCTCTCTCTCTTTATCTCTCCCTATCCTTCTCTCCTCTCCTCCTCTCCATACCCCTCTCCTTCTACATCTACATCTCCATCTCTATCTCTATCTTCCTCTCTATCTCCATCTCCTTAACCCTCTATCTGTCACTCTTCCCCACTCTATCTATCCATCTTTCTATCGCCAACTCTCCATCTCTCTCTCTTCCCCTCTCCTTATTGCAAGAATAACACGAGCCTGTTGGTAATGGAGCTTGATCATCTTCCTAATTCAAAGGTTTTATTTCAATCATGTTTGGATCCCTATAAGTGGATGCATAGTTTATTTGAAGCTATGATTTCTCCATTGATACCTTTGTTGCACAAAAAACATCATTTGCTAAATGTTCTACCAATTGACCTCATGTACTGCATCAATGTATGCAAAAAATAGAACAAAGTTTATCCTAATTGAAATTCCACACTTTTTCAGTGTACCCATAGCCCACTAAGGTGTGATTGATAGTTAAGTTTGATTTGTATGTTTTATTTTAGAAATAGAATGGTAGAGATAGGATAGAATAATACCATTGGTTGAAAAGTCATTGTAAGAACCTTAAATTCATACCTTAAACCTACAAGATAAACCTTATAATCAAAACAAAAATCTAGCACTTAAAACTAAAAACTATTGTATTTTGTGATAAAACAACCTTGTTTGACCTTAGTAAAGATGAATTATCTACTTGTTACATGATTAGGGCATAGTATTTGATGGGACCTACAATAAAACCCTTATGAATACAATGGGGAGTTTGTAAAAAGAGAAGACTATGTATGTGGTATTTCTAAAGTGGTACCTAGTTCAATTATGTGATGGTCAAGTAACACAAATCAATGCAAGATGATATCATTAGATGAGTATTAGTTGGATATTATATTATTAATAGATGAATCAAGACAAAATTGATAGCTAAGTACTTGAATTTTATTTTATTGACACTTGATAAATGCAAGATTATAGGGTATTATGTTTCTCAATTGAAGTAAAGAAAGTGGTTGACATGGAAGTAAAATATTTTAGAAACTCATAAATGATACATATATAGATATATCTTATTTATATTATCCTTGTAATTAGTTATGTATCTTTAAATAAAATAAAAAAAGGAATCCAATGTGTATCATCTAATAATAACTTATAGAAAATAGTTGTAACATCATGAATTAACAACATTAAAAAGTACATCATGAATTAATTATGTAATGGCATAAAAATTAAAAACATCATGAATTAATTATGTAACCATATAAGTCAAATAAATTCTATCAAGAAATCAATATCAAATAGATAATATAATCGTATAATTCATACATTTCAATGTCATCAATCTTCTTCTTCATCCAACTCTTTGTCTATATCATCCAATCCAGATTCGACATTGTAAGGATTGGTCATATCATCATCATTGTCATTGATATTAGTTTCGATAATGTCATCATCCACACAAATATCATGTTCATGAAAATTAACTCCTACATCATCATGATCTAGTTGTTCCTCTTCTTTGACATCTTCATCAGGCACATCATCAATTAACTATTGATCCTGACCATCATCTACATCATCTTCTAGTTCTTCGGTATCTTCTTCTTCCACCACATTATACTTTACCGGCCTTCCTCTTGGATTATGTCTAACAACAAATGACCAACCTGGTTTACTTGGAACCTCTGAGTAAAATAATTTCTCACATTGGCTTGGAAGAACATAGGGCTCATTTCTAGCTCGCTCGATCGACCTTGTATTAACCATGGCAAATCCATTATCATGTTCAATAACAGTTCTCTCGAGATCATTTTCATTCAATCGTAGCCTGTACCATTGGACGATGAACAAAATAATTTGAAGGACTTAAATTCACACTCAAATATATCATCCAAAATCCCATAATTGTCAAAAGTATAGATAAATTGTTGAAAAAGTGACAAAAATCACTGATCGTCAAAATTTTGACAAAAATCACTGTTCATCAAAATTGTGATGGAAATCACTGTTTGTCAAAATTGCGATGAAAATCAGGCACAATTTTTTAAAAAAAGAAGAAAAGTACACATTAAGAACATATGTACCTGAAGATTCATCTAATTATACATCTTTTGTCAGAAATTTTCGTCATATTTTGTAGTCAAATGAGTTAGTGAAATGTGTCGTAATGTAAATAAACTTGTTAGAATAATCAAAGGCGTAAATGCAATAGAAAAGAAAATGCATCACAATGCAACAAAGGTGTCACAATAATAAAAGGAGTTTCTTTAGTAGAAAAGAAAACGTGTCACAATGCAACAATATAGTTGATCTGGTTGAGAGCAACAATGTTGCTATCCTCTGAAATTTGCAAAATAGAATTCTCAAGCAAAATTTGTCAAATCTAATTAGTAAAACCCTCCCTCTAATGCCAAAATGTGAACATGATCATGAATTGGACTAAAAACAATTGAATTAAACAATGAAACTCAATATTTAACCAAATTAAGCCATATTCCCAATGGAATTCTTGAAATGTAAGTTTGAAACAATGAAACATGAAAAAGAATTCAAATCAAACAAAGCAATCTAACTATGCACACCAAACTTTATCCCATTGGGGGATTGGTACAATATTTATGTCGAATGGTTGCTCTTTCCTGATCCCTTTGATGTGAAAAATCTTGAAGTTGATGCTCCTAATGATGAAATGATGAACAATGAAGCTAAACAGATGCAAGATTAAGCTAAGATGAATGCAAAGGATTCAAATGATCACTATGAATGTTCTAAAAAATGAGTATAGTATAGGTGCTCTAATAGAAAGTGGATGAATTGCTTAGGAATTGAAGGCTATTTATAGGAAAAATGAGTGAATCAACGGTCAAGATCAATTTGATCAATCAATGGACAAGATCAAATTGAAATAGATTGATCAAATTAAAAGGGGAGATATGGATCAAGGATTCTCATCAATGCATGAGATTAATTGTTGGTATGGATCAAAAATTTTAATCAAGGGTTCACATTCAAAAGGAATGTGCAAATCCCATGATTTAAGGAAATATGTTGGAGGTTGGTTGAGAGATGTTCCCTTTTGGTGGGAAATATTTGAATTCAAATTGAGAGAATATTCCTTTTGCAAGTGGAGGAAATTGGAGGAATTGGCCAATTAAATAATTAAGATTATTTAATTGTGTAGGATGAAAGAAAATTATGACATTTAATCAAATAATTAGGACTATTTAATTAAATGAGAAGACTTAAGGATTTAATTAAATAATTTGTATTATTTAATCAAACAGGTTGAAATTAGCATAAAAAGATGAGATTTTTTTTGACAAATTGCTACCATGAGGGGGTAGCTCCCATGTATTCATTTTAAAAACTAGTACAAACAAGCCAAGACGTAGAAAGTGAGTAACAAGAACACTCATTTTGGGTAGGCGGAAGGAGAATCAATTGGGTCTAAGTGAAAATGCATAGATTTTCATAATGTTCCAACATATAGCATTTTAGAGAGGCACCCATATTTAGTATTGAATTGTTTCCAACTATAGAAATATTACCATTATCTTGTGTTGCATTACAAAGAAGCGCCCAAAATTAGTATTGAACTATTTCCAGCTATAGCAATATGGGTATACTTTGTAGCAATATGTATAAAAAGATGTGAATTAATTAAACAAATTTGATTTAATTAATTAATAGAAGAAAAGGTGAATTTAATTAAACAATTTGAAATTATTTAATTAAATAGTTGAAAATGGTATTAGTGATCGAGTTCAATTGTGTGATAACATTTAGGACAATTTTAAATGTCGACATTTGCAAGATTAATTATTTGTCAATTGGTGAAACTCACTGCTTAAATCATGCCCTGAACTTGTTTGAGAATTGCATTCCATTTAGGATTATCATATACATAGAGGTTTAAAAATCCTGCAAGGAGTACAATAGCAATGCATGAATGCTTTAGATATATATATTGGAGCATTTCATGCATGTTAGATAGGTATCTCACAAACTAATACATGCCTTGAGAGAAGTCATGCCTTAGTCTTGTGGGCTCATATTAATCCCTCTCGAAGCAAGCCTCATATATATTCTCTTTAACGATCCAAATAGATTTCAGTGATAACCATCCCATTGAAAGGGAATATTCCTCATGCATTGATTTTCCATTGAAACTTGTACCTATAGTCTCTCAAATTCTCAACTCAAATTCCGTCAATATTTTTAACTCCATCATCCACTAATATGCAAAATCAAGGAAATTTTACTTGAATAATAATAGCTAAAATTGTGCCTCAAATAGTTTCTCTTCTTTTGTACTAGTGGGGTGGGTGCAAAATGATTGGGGGCCAAAAAGTGGCCAAAAGTTCAAAAATCATTTGATTGGCTATAACGCGAGTGTGTTATAACACGCTTGCATTATGGCTTGGTGTGACTGAGCCAAAGGCTCGGTCACATCAATCCTATAACGTGCTCACATTATAATGAGAGCACATTATAATGCAAGTGCATTATATCTCATTAAAACAAAAAAAAGAAAATGAATTCATTTTATTCTCACTTTGTTTTTTTCTACCTATGGTCAAGAAACCCTACATTTGCATGCTCACATTTGGAAGGAGCTTAACTTGCAATTTCTTCATCGATTTGTTGCAATTTCATTGCCAGGATATCGCCACGTTGACGGGGAGGTCAAACAAGTAAGCAATGTTTTTTTTTTCAATTTGTTGTTAAATAGGTAATTTTAGGTTGTTTTTGAAATTCATTTGTTTAATTTGTAGGAGATGTTAATGAACTTGAAAACCCTCCTCAAAATATTGGACAACCAAAGTAACAAGCACCCAAACAAAATCCTCAACAACCACAACAATCTCCTCCACCAATTACTCAACATCCTCTTGGCACTTAGCAAAATTTATTGGGGGTAATTGAAAATAATAAAAAATAGATTGATGAGTTAATCACGAGGTTGAACAATCTAGTAAGTTCAATTGTGAAAAGAAGAAAACTTGCGATTTCACTTCAAGAAATGTTAAAACATATAGATGCAATCAACAAACAATTAAATGGTTGGGCAGATAGGAGGCAAATGTCTAGGAATTTTTATGCACATAAATTATCATATAAAGAAGTAAAAGATGAAAAAATTACAAAATATGATTTGTGCTCACTATTCACTGACCCATAGACAAATAAAAATTCTTGAACTTAATGCCAAGAGGTTTCCTATCCATTGGTGCCACAACCAAAGGATTAGGAACAATTTTTGGAATAGGTGATACATGGTTTTTGACTATCCACCATGCAACAATTGCAAAGTCCCCCAATATTTCTTGAGGAAACTCTATTGTGAGTTCATCCTCAACAAAATCCCCAACTACTTTGATATGAGGGACTTTTAGGGGATAGGTGGGGGGTTGGTATAGGATAGCTTGGTGCATGACTATATCCTCAGTGGCAAGGGAGATGATCTCTCACTAGGCCGACTTGTGAGCACATCATTATCCCTTTCATCACAAAGGAGAGTGTTGAGGTGGACACTTTGTAGTCTATCAACTCTTTGACCCAGAGTATCATCCAACATGCTAGTCCCATAGTACAGTGCCATCCAGGGGAGCCTTTGAGGAGTAGGATTCCACCCCATTCTTGTTAGGTTTGTGGGTCAACTTGTACATATGACACAATAGACACTCAGGAGGATGGTGCATAAGATATGTTTGCAGCCGCGTGGATGGTGATGTCAACTGACATTTTGAATCAGGATTTCAACATCGATACTCAGGTAAATGTTACCATGTTCATTGAATTTAATTTATTAAATTTGATTTTTGAAATCCAAGATTAACTAATTTAGTTTAATGATTGTAATAAAATTTCAAGGTCACAGTGTTGATACTGGATACACAGGCCCCCACCTATTTATTACTCCACTACATCTATCACTAAGGTATGTAGCTAGTAAACAATTATAAATTTATTATATGCGAACATCATTGTTATATGAATGATATTCTAATATCTAATTTTGGATGTTGAATAGGCTAATATTGGAGGTTTCGTGGGAACACCTCCCAATTCCAGTGGAGTTGGACAAACCTTCACGTGCAGGTAATAGAATAAAGAGTTTAACTAATGAATTGTACTTAATAGATTTGTGTAGTTTATATTCATATTGTTGATTAAATTGCATCACACATCTTTCAAACCCAAAGCATTACTTCACATTGCATAACTAATAACTAGATGTTGATAGATGGAATTTTTTTAATTACAATATAGTTGTTTAGAAAGTCAACACAAGCAGTGATGTAATTACTTCACATAGCATAAGTAATAACTAGGAGCATATGCCAAATGCATTTGCTTGTCATGGCATTCCATGAGACCACTTTTTATTGAGGCATTTTTTCAAATAGTTCACTGCCTTGTCTATGCTATGGATGCTTGGAAGAAATATATGAAAGAATAATAGTAAGCAATAAAATAGACAAGGCAATGCGTTGTTTGAAAAAATGCCTCAAAGAAATGTGGTCTCATGGTGATGTCCAACACCATGAGACCCAATTTCTTTGAGGAATTTTTTTAAGTAGCTCATCGCCTTTTCTATGCTACCACATTTTCCATACATGTCTACCAAATAATTTTATCAAACCGTTCACTTCCTTGCTTGTAGGGCTAAAAGCCTAAAGAAGGTGCTTTCCAATAAACTATAGATTCTTGGAAAAAACTCTATCAAAGCATAATAGTAAGCAATAGCATAGACAAGACTGTGAGTAGTTTGAAAATAATGCAGTACAAAAACAACCACACACATAGCTGGAAACTCACAACTCATATTCACTCATTCAAGAAATAAACATTTGCAATACAAAAACCACATACACTTAATTGAAACACTCTTAGCATCAAATCAAAACTTTATTTCATTTTATTTGCAACAAAATTACACAAATGGGATCTCAGGGCCTCTCACAGGAAAACTCTTGTTTTTCTCATATTCCATCTCTCTTCTTAGATCTCTGCTACATGAAATATCTTCCTTCTCTGTTTCTCCAACATCACCCATGTTCATCTCCGTGCCCCTCTCATGGGCTGAGTTTTCTCTCTGTCAAAAACTCCCCCTGTAAATCTACTACCTCAAATGCTTTTATGTTGTTGCAAATAACTCTCTCACAAAACAGTTATAAAACAAATTAAATTCCCTCTCGAAAAGAATTTGAAACTGACACCATAAATAGATAACTCCAACTAAAAAGAAAATGTCATCCATAACATCCACACATCCCATGGGATGTCCACAATTATGAAGGGCGTTTTTACAAGCTAAGGCATTATTTTCAGCCCGGAACAATTATTTACTATGTCATTTATGACCTATAACTTCTTAGGGAAGATAGGAAATGAATAGAGGTATTTAAAATTCTTTTTTTAATGCTGCTAATACCATCATTAACTCCCCTAGGCACTCCTTTATTCATAGGGGCGTTTTTGCTATTTCAAGCAAATTTTGAACCATGAAAATTTGAAATTTTCATAAAATACTTCCTTTAATTTTCACCCATACTATTTTACTATTTAACCAAGTTGAATAAAAGGTCTCAAAGACTTACATTGAGTTGATTAATTGATTTATGTTGCTGAAGAAAATTATTGGCAAATTAATACATATTTTGACCCTTCCTGAGTAGTGGAATTGCAACAAGATAGAAAATTATTTGTTTCTGCCCATTTTGATCTTTCAATTTTCTTCTCAAGATGAATATGAGATAAAAAAAATCCACCAAACATTACCTTGTGAGGCTGCATTTTCTGTTTGGGAAAAATCCAAATATGCAACTTTGACTTTGTGTGCTAAGGTGCAGGAAAACCGCCTTTATGTATAACTCTTACCCAAAAGCTTATTTTTGTAAGAAAACTTGCCAAGATGCATAGAATAACATATCCAAGGTCTCCACCAAGCCATTTTCTTCCAAACTTCATAAAACTTGAGAAATTAAATTTCCTGTAAATTGCCAACCTTAATCAGAGAATTTTAAATTCTCTCAAACGGTAATGAATTTGAACATGATTCCTTTTGTAAATTAGGTGAAATACTATCACAAATCATTCTCTAGAAGGTATTTTTAACATCTCTTAAAAATATTTAAAATTAATTATTTTCGTACAATTGCTTTGCGGAGCCTTAAAACAACAATTTGGTGAAAACTAGAATCTTGCAATTTTGACCAAATTTATAAGTTCTTGTTGTAGGGAGATTCCTGACGAAACCAAAGAAAACCAAAACACACACCAAAATGAAAATTAGATGGAAAATATTTTTGGCAATGCAGGATCGCTTGTGGACTCGGATGCTCTTCGATTAGACATGCCGGGTAAGAAGTTTGTGAACATACACTCACAAATGTGGAGTTGAATGGTAGGAACATCCTTTCAGATTGCAAGCAATTTGTAGCAAAATCCATCGCTAAAATGTGCACAAGTTCTTCTTTTTCCTCTTTTTCTAGCATCTTTCTAGAACAAGCTTTACTCTCCAACAAATATGTATTCCATTCTTCTCTCCTTTCGTGGACTTGTATCCACCATTTGCCATCCTCCTCTACCAAATTATCTCTCCTCTCCTCTTCTCCTTCGTGGGATCCAACCCACCACAAACTGACCACCTCCACCAAGTTTCGCCTACACCATATTTTACAAGCTCTATACACAGACATGCAACATCTGTATACCAATCTACAACTTCATCCTCTACAACTGAAATCTCTTCTATAGAAGGTAAATAATAATCATCATATTAAAAATAAAAATTTACCTCATCCTTTTTCATTGTTCCAACATCATCTTCTTTGTCATTCATTGCAACATTCATCTTCTTTCCTCCATCAACAAGCTTATCAAACCACTCTTTTTCCACTGCCAAAATCTGCAACAACAAATCATCTTTACCCTCTTTATCTACTACAACATCCTCAAGCTCTATTGCTACCATTTCAATCTCCATAGCTGCATTTTCTTCACTACTCATATTTTCTTCCTTTTTAATTGTTGCAACTCCTTTTCTGCTTTCTTCTTTCATGTCTTTAACAAGACTAACTATTGTAATCACTGCCTTTTCTTTTTCATCCTCTTGCATGAGGATCTCGTCTTCACACACTATTGCATCTTCTTGTTCATTTGTCATTTGTCCTTGAAATAAAATGTCTATCTTTTTCATCTCCTCTTTCAACAGGAAATCTTTTTCCTCTTCACATAGTTCTTCATCAAATATAGGACCTTTAAAGTCCACCATATCAGCTTCTATTGCAACCTTCCATTATTTTTCTTCTTTTTCTACACTTAATGTATAAATTAATTAGAGTGAAGCTGCCTCAAATCAGAAATTCTACTTCCACTTTCAAATCCACTATCTCAAGGTACAAACTACCTCACTCTTTGGTGATTTGTTTGTCCACGAGTCCTGGTGAAAATTGCCTCACATTCAACGATCTATTTACATGCTCAGGGATTTCCTCCTCACTACTCCACCCTCAGGTCCTAGTGCAGATTGCATCAAATTGACAGTTTTATCCACACACTCAAGAACTACTGCTCTGATACCACTAATACAATACAAAAACAACCACACACATAGCTGGAAACTCACAGCTCTCACAACTCATATTCACTCATTCAAGAAATAAAAATTTTCAATACCAAAACCACATACACTTAACTGAAACACTCTTAGCATCAAATCAAAACTTTATTTCATTTTATTTGCAACAAGATTACACAAATGGGCTCTCATGGCCTCTCACAAGAAAACTCTTTCTTTCCTCATATTCCAGCGCTCTTCTCAGATCTCTGCTACATGAAATATATTCCTTCTCTGTTTCTCCAACATCACCTACCTTCATCTTCATGCCCCTCTCATGGGATGAGTTTTCTCTTTGTCAAAAACTCCCCCTATAAATCTGCTACCTCAAATGCTTTTATGTTGTTGAAAATAACTCTCCCACAAAATAATTATAAAACAAATTAAATTCCCTCTCCAAAAGAATTTGAAACTGACACCATAAATGGATAACTCCAGCTAAAAAGAAAATGCCATCTAGAACCTCCACACATTCCATGGGATGTTCACAATTATGAAGGGCGTTTTTACAAGCTAAGGCACTATTTTCAGCCTGAAATAATTATTTACTGTCATAATTTATGACATGAAACTTCTCAGGGAAGATAGGAAATGAATAAACTTCTTTTTATAATGCTGTCAATACCATCATTAACTCCCCTAGGCACTCCTTTATTCAAAGGGGCGTTTTTACTATTTCAGATAAATTTTGAACCATGAATTTTTGAAATTTTCATAAAATACTTCCTTTAATTTTCACCCCTACTATTTTACTATTTAATCAAGTTGAATGAAAGGTCTCAAAGACTTACATTGAGTTGATTAATTGTTTTATGCTACTAAAAAAAATTATTGGCAAATAAATACATATTTTGACCCTTCCCGAGTGGTGGAATCGTGACAAGATAGAAAATTAATTGTTTCTGCCCATTTTGATTTTTCAATTTGCTTCTCAAGATGAATATGAGATAAAAAAATCCACCAAACATTAGCTTGTGAGGCTGCATATGCTGTTTGGAAAAAAAATCCAAATATGCGACTTTGACTCTATGTGCTAAGGTGGGGGAAAACTTCCTTTTTGCACAACTCTTACTTAAAAGCTTATTTTTGCACAAAAACTTGTCAAGATGCATAGAATAATATCCCCAAGGTCACCACCAAGCCATTTTGCTCCAAACTTCATAAAATTTGAGAAATTAAATTTCCCATAAACTGCCAGCCTTAATTAGAGAATTTCAAATTCTCTCAAACGGTAATGAATTTAACATGATTCCTTTTGCACATTAGGTGAAATACTATAAAAAATCATTCCCTAGAAGGAATTTTTCCTAGCTCTTAAAAATATTTAAAATTAATTGTTTTCGTAAAACTGTCATGTGGAGCCTTAAAACGACAATTTGGCGAAAATTAGAATGTTGCAATTTTGACCAAATTTATAAGTTCTTGGTGTAGAGAGATGCCTAAAAAAACCAAAGCAAACCAAAACACTCACCAAAATGAAAATCAGATTGGAAAATATTTTTGGGACATGCGGGATCGCCTGTGGACCTGAATGCTCCTGCATCAGAAAAAATGCCTCAAAGAAATGTGGTCTCATGGTGATGGAATGCCATTCCATCACCATGAGACCATATTTCCTTGAGATTTTTTTTTCAAACAACTCACCTCCTTTTCTATGTTACCACATTTTCCATACATTTCTACCAAATCATTTTATTAAACTACTCACTTCCTTGCTGCTATGGTTAAAATCCTAAAAATGTGCTTTCCAACAAACTATGGATGCTTGGAAAAAATCTATCAAAGCATAATAGTAAGCAATAGCATAGACAAGGCAATGAGTAGTTTGAAAAATTCCTCGAAGAAATGTGGTCTCATGGTGATGGAATGTCGTTCCATCACCATGAGACCACATTTCTCCGAGGAATTTTTTAAAATAGCTCACCGCCTTTTCTATGCTACCACATTTTCCATACACGTCTACCAAATAATTTTATCAAATTACTCACTTCCTTGCTGCTATGGCTCAAAGCCTAAAATAAGTTCTTTCTAACAAACTATGCATGCTTGGAAAAAATTTATCAAAGCATAATAGTAAGCAATAGCACAGAAAAGGCAGTGAGTAGTTTGAAAAAATGCCTCAAAGAAATGTGGTCTCATGGTGATGGAATGCCATTCCATCACCATGAGACCACATTTCTTCAAGGCATTTTTTAAACAACTCGCCGCCTTTTCTATGCTACCACATTTTCCATACATGTCTATCAAAGAATTTTATCAATCTACTCACTTCCTTGCTACTATGGCTAAAAGCCTAAAATAGGTGCTTTCCAACAAACTATGGATGCTTGGAAAAAATATATCAAAGCATAATAGTAAGCAATAGCATAGACAAGGTAGTGAGTAGTTTTAAAAAATGCCTCAAAGAAATGTGGTCTCATGGTGATGGAATGCCATTCCATCACCATGAGACCACATTTCCTTGAGACATTTTTTCAAACAACTCACCGCCTTTTCTATGCTACCACATTCTCCATATACATCTACCAAAGCATTTAATCAAACTTCTCACTTCCTTGTTGCTATGGCTAAAATCCTAAAATAGGTGCTTTCCAACAAACTATGGATGCTTGGAAAAAATCTATCAAAGCATAATAGTAAGTAATAACATAGACACGATAGTGAGTATTTTAAAAAAATTCCTCGAAGAAATGTGGTCTCATGGTGAGGGAATTCCATTCCACCACCATGAGACCACATTTCTTTGAGGCATTTTTTCAAACAACTCACCACCTTTTCTATGATACCACATTTTCCATACATGTCTACAAAAGCATTTTATCAAACTACTTGAACTTCCTTTTTGCTATGGCTAAAAGCCTAAAAAGGTGCTTTCTAACAAACTATGGATGCTTGGAAAAAATCTATCAAAGCATAATAGTAAGCAATAGCATAGACAAGGAAGTGAGTGGTTTGAAAAGATGCCTCAAATAAATGAGGTCTCATGGTGATGGAATGCCATTCCATCACCATGAGACCACATTTCTTTGAGGCATGTTTTCAAATAGCTCACCACCTTTTCTATGCTACCACATTTTCCATACATGTTTACCAAAGCATTTTATCAAACTACTCACTTCCTTGCTGCTATGGCTAAAAGCCTAAAATAGGTGATTTCCAACAAACTATGGATGCTTGGAAAAAATATATCAGAGCATAATAGTAAGAAATATCATAGACAAGGCAGTGAGTAGTTTGAAAAAATGCATTGAAGAAATGTGGTATCATAGTGATGGAATGCCATTCCATCACCATGAGACCACATTTCTTTGAGGTATTTTTTCAAATAGCTCACTACCTGAAGAATAGAAACCAAGTCTTTAGCCAAAATTCCTCTCCAAATTCTTTTCAAGGTCCTCATCCTTATCCTTAATTTACCAATCCATGGAACCTTCTACCTTTTATTCCACTTGTTTATATCCCCACCCCTCCCTCTTTATGTCATGACCACCCTCCATCTCATAACCAAGACCACACTATACCATCCACCCCATCCCAGCATAATACCATATAGAAGGAAATGAATTGTTTGAAAAAATTCCTCAAAGAAATGTGGTCTCATTGTGATGGAATGCCATGGCACATTTGTTTGTAATGGCATTCTATCACCATGAGACCACATTTCTTTGAGGCATTTTTTCAAATAGTTGATTGCCTTCTCCATGCTACCACAGTTTTCGTACATGTCTACCAAAGATCAAATGGTTCACCACCTTGCTGCTATGGATAAAAGCCTAAAATAGGTGCTTTCAAACAAGCTATGGATAGGGAAAATAGTAAGCATGATAGTCAAAAATATATAGTTCAATAAGTACTCAAAAATTTTCTCATTATCTCATACATTATAAGCCATGAAGTGCATCACTATTGTAGTTTTCATGATTGAATAATTTGTTGTTTTATTTTTCATATGTTGCAAGTGGATACACCTCCACATGTTCATAGGGAAATGGAGTTTTGTGTTTCTTCTACTATAGACTCCTTGATGCCTCTCACAGAGGTATGAGGAAGATTACTAAATTTCAATTTACATTCATTATTATAGTTGTTAGTGAAAAATCAAACCATTATTGATTCCTAGTTTAATTTATCTTTGGATGGTTTCTACAGGGCTTCAGCATGCCACAACATTGGCATGTGAATATTTCCCTCAAGGAGAGTGAACATCTAGTGGCGGTAAGTGATTATTTTGTTAAATATATCATTATTTATAATGTAATTTCTATATATTAATGTCTTTACTTGTTATTGTAATAGATAAAGTTTGACCAGGAACTAAACCTAGGAGGAGCACCAGGAGCACTCCTTGACCTCAAAATAAACGAGTGACTGACTTATTGCCATTCGACCAACAAGAAAAGGGAAAGAATTTATTTTGAGAGCATGGAGAGCAATGAATTTTGATTCCAGAGCCCTTTGTTGTATGCCTATATGGCATTTTTGTACATATTTTCTATTGTAGATATTTGACATTGTATGCCTATATGGAATTCTCATAATCCTATATGGCTATTTTGTATATATTTTATACTTATATCCACATATATTGATGTATGCCTACATGGCTATTTGGTTAATACAAATATTTTTTTATCAATGGTGTCCATATTTGCATTATAAATCCATGGTTCAATAGATATGACTTATGTGTATTCAAGTGTATACTTTACAACTTACATGTATACTTTGTGACTTATGTGTATTCCAATGTATACTTTGTGACTTACATGTTTTCATGCGTATACCTTGTATTCATGCATATACTTTGTATTAATGTGTATACTATGTATTCATGTGTATTTGAATACTTGTGCTTCACTTATTCACATGTATGCTTGAATTATTCACGTGTATACTTATTAATTGATTAGCCCTATAATTGCTCATTATTGTCCTTCATGGTTTTTCTTGAATATTTATTGATTGATGCTAAAAAAATTTATTAGTTGATGCTAAACAACTTCAATATTTCCAGGAATAATAGTAGATTTACAAATTACAAAATTGCACAAATTGAAAAGAAGAGATCAACTGTAAATAAATGCACTGATTATTAACTTGATAATTGCTTAAGAATGAGTATAATAGATATATCAAGAGATGAGCCTTCTAGAATGGAAATTGCTAACTAGAAAATAGGCATGCAGCTCCATGCAAGATTGGACAACTAAGCAATCATTATCCTAAAAATATAACTAGCAAACTCAGCTAAAGGAATATTTTAGGAAGAATATTCTACACTAACATTTTCATAATCAATGGCTTGTTTCCATGCTCACTCCCCAATTGTCAACCAAACTTTTTCAAGAAATCCCTTTGATATATTTCTATGTCCATCAAATTGATGGATATAAATCTACCCAAAGCATTACCAATACTTTGAAAGCAATAATCCACCCAAAATTGCAATGGGAGATAAGGAAAATGAACCCACATAGGCATAACTGAATAAAGAATAGTCCACCCTTCACAGCTTGGTGAAACCATTACCAAAATTAGAAGATTTTAAAGATAAAGAATAATTATGATCTATATAATATAGAATTAGTATCCACTTTGATCGCTACAAAATTTTCAACCATAGGCTTATCACGCTTTTTCAAATTTGGTAAGAAGGCTTATTTAAGATCCTTGAGCAATGTATTTCCTAGTGCTCCCTTGTTCTTACATATCTCAATTTTGTTGAATTCAAAGAATTCCATCAAATGCTTTATCTAAAAGCAAAAAAACACATTTTCAATTGGTATTCCATGAGATGTTTCATAAAAAGATTCCAGTATATTTAATCTTTTGATTAGAACAACTCAATTAAGAAAAGGGTACATAATCTTCACAACACTTGCAAAACATAATATTCATAGTAGATGATGAGGAGTTAACTTCTTGACACATTATCATACAAAAAATTATCTTGAATACTCTTTAAACATATTCACAATATAATCCTCATAGTATAGAATGAATTGTTATGTTCTTGATCCATCACCATATAAACACGTCGAAAGATGTATATGTCAACTTTTTGCAATATTATTTCCTGTATATGAAAATGGACTTGGGAGAAAGCTTTATAATTTATAAAAATAAGAAATGAAATTCGGTATAAAACTTTATTTATTACACCAAATAATAAATGTACGTGAGACCATCACTTTTTTCTCTTAGACTCCAATTTTGAAGCATAGAAAATCATTTTAAATGAAAATGACAAAATTCTTCACAACCAAAGTTTTTAATTGAGGAAAAAATAAAATGTTTCCAAGTTCCACCATTGAATGCATTTTCAATTGGTTGTATATTGTTGTAAGGGAAAGGAGGATAATTAAACATGTCTTTCCTTTACTAGAATTGAGGATCATCATATGCTTTTGGTGTGGAAAACTCATACTTTTCAATTGTCATGTGAATGTTTCTCTTTTTGATTATTTTGCATTCCATTATAAGGGATCGAGCTGGTTGAACATAACTCAGAGTGATTCAACATGTTTGGGTGTGAAAGAGGACCATGCCTAGCATAAACGTACCCATATGGATGTGTTGGAATAGTTTGTTTGGTCACATGAGTTGTAGAACAAAAGTTGCACCACTTTGTAACTTTACATTGCTTGCATTTGACACTTTTTCCATCAATTGAAAAGTAATCACCATGGGAAAATGATACTGATATAACAACCGAGAGAGGTTATTGTAGAGGGGACCAATGCAATCCTGTAGGATCAGATGAATAGTTCATAAGCATCACAGTTTCTGAGTAATAGCTTGTTAAAGATTGTAGCCATTTTGCACTTTGGACTCTTAAGGGATAGAGCCGGTTGAACATAGCTCATAGTGATTCAACGTGTTTGAGTGTGAAATATGACCATTCCTAGTGTAAGCGTACCCATATGGACACGTTGGGACAATCCGTTTGGTCACACGAGTTGCAAAACAAAAGTTGCACCACCTTGCAACTTTACACTGCTTGCATTTGACACTTTTTCCATCAAGTGATAACCTGACACTATGAGAAAATGACTCTGAGATAACAAAAACTGAGAGAGGTTATTGTAGAGATGCCCTATGTGATCTTGATACCTCATATGGAATTCCCATAATTGACACAGTCTCTGGGTAATAGGTCGTTAAAGATTGCTTCCCTTTTGCAATTTGGACTATTAAGAGATTATGATGCGTGAATTACAAATATTTTAAGGCAGCAATAAATTTCAAAATTTGAGTAAATATCATTACAAATGTTTGAGGGTAGCAATAAATAGGCACTAGGGAACTATATCTCAAACCCAATTACAAATATTTGAGGGAAGACATGAATTTTTAGTTGGAAAACATGTGTGAAGAACTTGTGGGGTACTTGAGTTAGTTCATGTTACTTGAACAACATCTAACAAGTCATACATGCTTCTATTACTTGTAAATGTGATTGTTTTTATGACATGTTGACATTATTTTGACATTATGCTTAAAAAATGTTTACAAATTGAACTTCTTAAATCTTTATGTGAATAGATGGTATGCTATATTGATATTGATATATAATCATTGGGTTGATTTGTTTTTATAAATAATTTTTTTGTAATAAGTTAGTCAATTGGTGCTAGCTATAATAGGGAGAGAATAAAAGAAGAATAAAAATGATTGGTAACCATCAATGGTTATTACACTCACTATATTAATAATATGATGTTTATAATAAAATGAGATTTATTTGGTAGTCCTAATTATTATGTTTGTGCTACAATTGTCTAATATGCTTCATACACCAATATGACACCCAAGTACTTGTACTTGTAGGCATAATGCTTTCTCAAAAATATCAAGTGATAATTTACAAAATCATAAGAAAAAAATCAATCTATGTGAATTCCAACACCCCACTTAAATCAAATATTGAATCAATGTGCCTCATTTTCATGCACACAAACTCGGCTTATAATATTATGTCATAATAACCAAAAATAGGATTCAAGGATGTCTTAGGTACTCCGTTCTCATTGATCTTTTACAATGTCACTCATACATTCAAGATTCTCTTATAATGTATACATCATAGGTGCTCATGATGAGGTTAACTTCAAATGAATAACTTGAAATTCCCTCACTAAGCTTCACACACACTTTTATAATGTTTACACCATAGGTGGTCATGATGACGTTAACTTCAAATGAAAAATTTAGTACCATTTGCTAGTCTTGGATTTGGCATATACTTTATAACTTTATTTGGGTTTACTAGCTCCCACCTAAACAAAGAAAAGAGATTGTAAATATTAATAATCATATAATCACATAACTAATTCAAATAAACATGTAATATTCCAATAATCTAAAACTTGTGTGCTCAATTATGCAATATCTTATAACTTATCACTAGTCACTCTAGTCCATTGAATATCTTAAAAATTAATTTATATATGAATATCAAGCATACCTCCCATCTATGAAGATTGAACTTTAGAGGGTCCTCGAAGTAATGAGGATGAACATGAATAGAACGTAACCAAACTATTACTTTCCAACCTTTTGGAAACTTGTAACCTATTATAAAAGCAACACAATTTAATCTTCCACTTAGTTTACCAATCTATTGAGAATATCCTACGTCATTTTCTTTTTCATATTCTTCAGAAAAAATAAAATACCATTGAACTCTATATCCTTTGCCACAGTTCTAAACATAAAGTGTGCTACATTTGCAAGTCTGATAAATTCATCAATGACCTACATACATGATATAAATATTAGATGATATCATTGAGATCATAACATTGGAATCATACAAATTAATGTGTATACTTACAAATTAATAAGAACCAATGTGCATACTTACAAATTAATCCAACAAACCATTTAGGTATGCCTTTAAGACAAAGGTCACATGAATTTTTGGATGTAATGCCTTAAAGAAATGTGGTCATGTGGCATGCCATGATTGCAAGATAGGCTCAAAATGGAAGCATGGACAAGGCATGTGAATTGTTTGGCAATAATGTTTTGGTAGAAATGTATGCAAAATGTGGTACCCATGACAAGCTAGTGAGTTGAATAGCTTGTCAATGTGGTAGGGTTGACAAGGCAGGGGCAGCTTGAAAAAATGCCTCATAGAAATGGGGTATCACGGTGATTTACATCACCGTGAGACCCCATTTCTATGAGGCATTTTTCAAGTTTCCCCTACCTCATCAACCCTACCACATTGGCAAGCTAGTGAGCTCACTAGCTTGCCAATGCTCACATGAATTTTGGATGGAATGAATTTAAGAAATGTGGTCATGTGGCATGCCATGATTGCAAGATAGGCTCAAAATGGAAGCATGGACAAGGCATACGAATTGTTTGACAATACTATTTTCATAGAAATGTATGCAAAATGTGGTTCCTTTGACAAGCTAGTGAGCTCACTAGCTTGTCAATTCTCACATGAATTTTTGGATCCAATTCCTTAAAGAAATGTGTTCATGTGGCATTCCATGATTGCATGATAGGTTCAAAATGGAAGCATGGAAAAGGCATGTGAATTGTTTGAAAATAATGTTTTTGTAGGCATGCATGTAAAATGTGGTACCTTTGACAAGCTAGTGAGATCACTAGCTTGTCAATGTAGTAGGGTTAACAAGGTAGGGATGCTTGAAAAAATGCCTCATAGAAATGGGGTTTCGTGGTGATTCACCGCGAGACCCCATTTCTATGAGGCATTTTTTCAAGCATCCCTACCTTGTCAACCCTACTGCATTGATAACATAGTGAGCTCTTGAAAAAATGCATTATAGAAATGGGGTCTCATGGTGATGGTAGGGGCAGCTTGAAAAAATGCCTCATAGAAATGGGGTCTATAGTGAGACCCCATTTCTATGATGCATTTTTCAAACAATAGCATGTCAATAAGTGGTTGATAAGTGTCATAAAATGTGGTCTCACCTGACCGTGAGACCACATTTCTAAGGCATTTTTTCAAGCAGCCCCTACCTTGTCAACCCTACCGCATTGACAAGCTATTGAGCTCACTAGCTTGTCAATGCTCACATGAATTTTTGGATCCAATACCTTAAAGAAATGTGGTCATATGGAATTCCATGATTACAAGATAGGCTCAAAATGGAAGCATGGACAAGGCATGTGAATTTTTTGACAATATTGTTTTCATAGACATGTATGCAAAATGTGGTACCTTTGACAAGCTAGTGAGCTCACTAGCTTTTCAATGCGGTAGAGTTGGCAAGGTAGGGACAACTTGAAAAAATTCCTCATAGAAATGGGGTTTCACGGTGATGTACATCACTGTGAGACCCCATTTCTATTATGCAATTTTTCAAGCAGCCCCTACCTTGTCCAAATCACTGTGAGACCCCATTTCTATGAGGAATTTTTTCAAGTTGCCCCTACCTTGTCAACCCTATCGCATTGACAAGCTAGTGATCTTGTCAACCCTATTGCATTGAAAAGCTAGTGAGTTTGTCAAACACTAGCTTGTCAATGTGGTAGGGTTGACAAGGTAGGTTCTACTTGAAAAAATGCTTCATAGAAATGGGATCTTATGGTGATGTACATCACTGTGAGACCCCATTTCTATGAGACATTTTTTCAAAGTTCCCCTACCTTTTCAAACCTACCTCATTGAAAACACATCACCATGAGACCCCATTTCTATGAGTCATTTTTTCAAACTACCCCTACCTTGTCAACTCTGCTGCATTGATAAGCTAGTGAGCTCACTAGCTTGTCAATGCTCACATGAATTTTTGGATCCAATTCCTTAAATAAATGTGGTCATGTGGCATGCCATGATTGCAAGAGAGTCTTGAAATGGAAACATGGACAAGGCATGTGAATTGTTTGAAAATAATGTTTTCGTAGACATGTATGAAAAATGTTGTACCTTTGACAAGCTAGTTAGCTCACTAGCTTGTCAATGTGGTAGGGTTGACAAGGTAGGGGAGGCTTGAAAAATGCATCATAGAAATGGGATCTCATAGTGAATACGGTAGGGTTGATAAGGTAGGGGAAGCTTGAAAAAATGCCTCATAGAAATGGGGTCTTACGGTAATGCGCCGGTTGACAAGGTAGGGACAGCTTGAAAATTTTCCTCATATAAATGGGGTCTCACGGTGATGTAGAAAAAATGCCTCATAGAAATGAGATCAACCCATTTATATGAGGCATTTTTTCAAGTTTCCCCTACCTTGTCAACCCTATTGCATTGACAAGCTAGTGAGCTCACTAGCTTGTCAATGCTCACATGAATTTTTGGATGGAATTCCTGTAAGAAATGTGGTCATGTGGTATGCCATGATTGCAAGATAGGATCAAAATGGAAGCATGGACAAGGCATGTGAATTTTTTGACAATAATGTTTTCGTAGGAATGCATGTAAAATGTGGTACCTTTGACAAGCTAGTGAGCTCACTAGCTTTTCAATGTTCACATGAATTTTTGGATACAATGCCTTAAAAAAATGTGGTCATGTGGCATGCCATGATTGCATGATAGGATCAAAATGGAAGCATAGACAAGGCATTTGAATTGTTTGACAATAATGTTTTTGTAGGAAAGTATGTAAAATATGGTACCTTTGATAAGCTAGTGAGCTCATTAGCTTTTCAATGTAGTAGGGTTGACAAGGTAGGGGATGCTTGAAAAAATACCTCATAGAAATGGGGTCTCACAGTGATACATTTGTCAATGCAGTAGGGTTGACAAGGTAGGGGTTGCTTGAAAAAATTCCTCACATAAATGGGGTCTCACTGTGATGATGTATCACCGTAGACCCCATTTCTATGAGGCATTTTTTCAAGCTGCCCCTACCTTGTCAACCCTACCACATTGAAAACATAGTGAGCTCACTAGCTTGTCAATGTGGTAGGGTTGACAAGGTAGGGGAAGCTTGAAAAAATGCCTCATAGAAATGGGGTCTACCATGAGACCTCATTTCTATGCTTCATTTTTTCAAGATGCCCTACCTTGTCAAGCCTACCGCATTAACATGCTAGTGTTTGACAAGCTCACTAGCTTGTCAATGCTCACATGAATTTTTGGATCCAATGCCTTAAAGAAATGTGGTCATGTGGCATGCCATCATTGCAAGATAGGCTCAAAATGGAAGCATGGAAAAGGCATGTGAATTTTTTGACAATAATGTTTTCATAGACATGTATGCAAAATGTGGTACTTTTGATAAGCTAGTGTTTGACAAGCTCACTAGCTTGTTAATGCGGTAGGTTTAACAAGCTCACTAGCTTGTCAATGTGATAGGTTTGACAAGGTAGGGGCACCTTGAAAAAATGCCTCATAGAAATGGGATATCACAATGATGTACATCACCATGAGACCCCATATCTATGATTCATGTGAGACCCCATTTCTATGTTTCATTTTTTTAAGATGTCCCTACCTTGTCAACCTTAACGCATTGACAAGCTAGTGTTTGACAAGCTCAGTAGCTTGTCAATATGGTAGGGTTGATAAGGTAGGGACAGTTTGAAAAAAATCATCATATAAATGGAGTCTCACATACATCATCGTGAGACCCCATTTCTATGAGGCATTTTTTCAAATTGCCCCTACCTTGTCAA
>VDFB02234837.1:0-23805 GCA_007258455.2 Sequoia sempervirens | reverse complement strand
TTTCAATCATGCGATGTATGGTATCTATGGTAGGAATAGTAGTGGTTGAAATGTTTTAAGTACTTAGTTGATTTGTCAGTTTTCTAAGTCTTCATGGATTTGGATTATTTTTTCTTGTGGAATACTAGCAACCATTGTTTCAACACTTTTCACACTACTTGAAGGCAACAAGTTGTTAAGGGTATGGTCCATACCTAGTGAACTAGTGTCAAAACTAGTAGTGAAAGAGCTAGATAACCCAAGATCCATAATGATTGTGCTATCATAGGATGACATGAGTCTTGAACATCATCTCACTATAGTATTAGCAATAGGACACCAAGTTGTAAAGCTCATGCAAGGGACAATCAAGGAATGCAAGATAAATGATATGCTTTAATTCAAATGAAATTAAGGTAAATACATTGAAATGAATGAAATAGAAACTCGGTAAACTGAAATAGAAATCTATCAATAGTAAATAGAAGCACAAAATAGGGTTTTCAATGTTGTAAAATGTTGTTTTAGGCTTGACACAAGACTAAATCACCCAAAGGGGCATATGAGTCCCAGTCATGGTTTTTCAAAGATTCAAATGCTACAAAATAGTCCACATGGAATACCTAGAAATCCAGAAAAACCAGGTCTATCCTAGGACTAAATCACCCAAAGGGGTGTATCAGTCCCAGATTAGGTTTTTTCACTAGGGTATGTGCAAGATCATCATGGAAAAAACAAGCCCTTAAGTGGCAAAAAAATTTAGCAAAATCAAAGTTAGGCAACTTGATGTGAAAATTTGAATAACTTATCTATATTATTTCAAAAATATCTAAGAATAGAATTTGTAGAAAATTGAATGTAGTTTATAAACTACTAGGTTTTTAAAGAAAAAGAAATCTTATTTGGTTAAAATTTGAGATTTCAATGCAAGAGGGGTACCCTAAATTTCAGGGAAAAATAAGAAGTGCAGGTGTCTGGTCTCAATTCACCATAAACTCACAATAAAATGATAATATTTTTTTATAAGATTTTAGGGTATAAGTAGAGGACTCATGTCTCGATGTGATGTATATTTTTTTATAATTTTTTGAAAGTAAATAATTAATTATGAATTTTTATTACAACTTTAAAAAAAAAATATAAAAACTCGTATGTTTGACCACCTTAACTTGGCCAAAACTTCAAGAAATTATTTTTTTGTTTTTTTAATCCTATATTATGTGAAGCATAGAATGTGACGCATGTTTTGGATTCAAAAAATGTGATACTATTTGAAAGCTATAGATGTTTTTCAATCAGTCTATCAATCAGGACTTTAGTCGTAATTTGAATAGAAAATGAATAATAATTACTTATTAAATTCAAAGTAAAGTATAATTTATATTGGTGGAAAGATGAGAATATCATTTAAAAACCCTTTTCGTTTCATCAATTTTGGATAAAAAAAAGTCGCCAGCCACATAGCTATCATATTGCCACTTTTTGGCCCACCATGATCTTGCACATACCCACTAATTTCAAAAAATTTTAAGTGAATATTTGGTTTTCTAATTTGAATGATGTTTAGATAATGCACAATTATAGATTTCAAATGAAATTCAATGATGCAAGAGGAAAAAATGCAATGTTTATGGGTATGTGTAGGATCATGATGGGCCAAAAAGTGGCAATATGATGGGTATTTGTAGCCTGGTATGTGGCTGACGACTTTTTTTTTTACCCAAAATTGATGAAATGAAAAGGGTTTAGAAAGGAGATTCTTCGCTTTCCACCAATATAAATTATGCTTTAATTTGAATTTAATAAATAATTATTATTCATTTTCTATTTGAATTATGACTAAAGTCCTGAATAATAGGCTAATTGAAAAAAATTGTATTTCTGAATGGTATCACATTTTTGATCCAAACATGTGTCACACTTTACGCTCGTGGTGATAGTATAAAATTAAAAAAAGAATTGAATTTCATGAATTCTGACCAAGGGTGTGGTCGACACGTAGTTTTATATTTTTTTAAAGTTGAAATAAAAATTCATAATTAATTATTTAATTTGGAAATTCTTTTTAAAAAATATCTATCACATCGGGACATGAGTCCTCTACTTATGATCTAAAATCTTATAAAATAATATTATCATTTTATTGTGGTTAGGGTGGTCAAACAAACACCTACTTCTTATTTTTTTCCCTTAAATTCAAGTACTACTGCATTGAAATTTCAAATTTTCACCAAACAATTTTTTTAAAAAATAAATAAACCTAGTAGTTTAGAAACTACATTCAATTTGCTACAAATTCTATTCTTACATATTTTTGAAATAATATAGATAAATTATTCAAATTTTTACATCAAGTTTTGTAACTATGATTTTTCTGAATTTTTTGTCACTTAAGGGCCTATTTTTTCCATGATGATCCTGCACATACCCTTATTCACTTTCGCTAATGCAAGATTTAGAAACCATAGATGCAAATTAACTAATGCAAGACCTAATGCAAAGTTGATGTAGGCTAAATCTAGGACTATGATGCACTCCAAATCATAAAATAAGGTGTTCTAAAGATTGGGTTCACCAAAAAGAAATGTTGAAAATTCTTGCTCTATGTTTTGGGAGATAGAACCACCAATTTCCTCCAAGTTTCATTCAAGGAAACCATAGATATTTCAATCTAGGGATGGAAATTGGGGAAAGTGATATGCAATAAAGTGTCCTAGGGGTGTGATTAAAGACTAAAAGAGGGTTCAACACAAAAGCAAAGGATTGGAAAGAAAAAAATACAAATGATATGTAAACCTTATAACTATGTAACTCAAGATAAGAAATTGAAAATCAGAATAATGGACTAAATCAGAATAATGGACTAAATCAGAATAATGGACTAAGGTAGGATAGAGGGGTAACTAGAAAACTAAAGAAGCTTGGAGCAAGGTTTGTACTCTCAAAATGTTGAATTTTAATGCACAACAGGAATCATACGTCAGTAGGGATGATTTAGTCCTAGTTTAGGATTTTAGGCCAAAACCAAAATCTAGAACTAGGTACGTGTAGGATCATGATGGGCCAAAACGTGGCGATATGATGGGTATGTGTAGGGTATGTCGCTGATGACTTCTTTATTACCCAAAATTGATGAAACGAAAAGGGTTTTTAAAGGAGATTCTCAGCTTTCCACCAATATAAATTATGTTTTACTTTGAATTTAATAAATAATTATAATTCATTTTCTATTTGAATCACGACTAAAGTCTTGATTGATAGGTTGATTGAAAAACATCTATAGCTTTCAAATGGTATCACATTTTTTGAATCCAAAACATGTGTCACATTCTATGCTTCGCATACTATAAGATTAAAAAAAAATGTTTGAATTTCATGAAGTTTTGACCAAGTTAAGGTGGTTAGACATACAAGTTTTTTATATTTTTGAAAATTTGTAATAAAAAATTCATAATTAATTATTTACTTGAAAAAAAATTAAAAAAATATATGCATCACATCGGGACATGAGTCCTCTACTTATATATAAAATGTTAAAAAAAAATATTATCATTTTATTGTGGTTAGAGTGGTCAAAACAAACACCTACTTTACTTTTTTCCCTAAAATTTAATTACTATTGCATTGAAATTAAATTTTCACCAAATAGATTTTTTTAATAAACCTAGTAGTTTAGAAACTACATTCAATTTGCTACAGATTATATTCTTACATATTTTAAAAATAATATAGATAACTTATTCATTTTTTTACGTCAAGTTGCCTAACTCTAATTTTAAAAAAAAAATTGCCTCTTAAGGGCCTATTTTTTCCATGATGATCCTGCACATACCCAGCTGCTAAACCAAGATCTATAGAAAATGCCTGAAATATGGTATACTAGGACTCATATACCACAAGTGGAAATTTAGTCCCAATATCAAGGTTGATTTAAAACTATGATATCCTCTAATGTTCTCTTCTAGCTTCTCTCCTGTCAAATCTCTGAGTCTGAAAAACTAAATTGCAACTTGTAGGTGACTTTCTGTGATCTTGCAATATAGATGACAACTTTGACAACTTGAAATTTTTTCTCCAATCTTTCTCTTTAATGGATCTTCAACCTAGATCTTCAAATCACACAACAAAGAGAAAGAAAATTTTTGTTTTGTTAGTGGATAGGGGTTTTCCTTGGTCAAACCCCATTTTGGTAATTAAACCTCAAGAGGAATATAAATAGAATGAAGGAATGATGAATGAACAAAAAATCTATGTTGCAACTCACGAAACCCTTGAAATAAAGGCTCCAATCTTGTATGCAATTGCAAGCATGAATGTATATCTTGAATCTTGAGTGTATGTTGTATATCTTTACTTGAATGCTTGCTTGAATCATAAGAACCTACATCACAAATGTTAACTCAAAAACAAACATGATGCATGATGACTTTGACATGATGCTTGATTCTTTAACAATGCTCCAAAATGCTTGATAATCACTCTTGAATGCTCTTAAATTCTCTTGTAAAATCTCTTGATCACCAATTTGCTATAATGCTTGATCTAAAAAAGTGTTAGGAGAAAATATGTGAAATAACCTTGTATTTATACTTGTTTATACCAAATTTCTCAAAATTACAACACTACAAGCTAACATCAAATCTAGGAGAAAAAAATCCATCCAAGAATTTGAATTTAAAATAGGTCCAATCTAAGTGGGACTCTTACACTAGTTGGGTCGTATGTGTCCTAGTAGGCTAAGCTCAGGACACAAATTTCAAGAATTTTTTAGTTTTATGTCAAATTCAAGTTTAGGCCCCAAAACTTAGGTGGGACCCATATGCCCAAGGTGGCGTATGATTCCCAGATCACTAAATCTACACCATAGAAACCAAATTCATTAAATTATGAGTGTTCATTTTATGTGTTTTAGGATTATTCTTAAAAAGATGCAATAAATAAGGCTTGTGGATGCAAAATATGACCAAATAAGGCTAAAGAAGCCCAATTTTAGCAGGGAGGGCCCAAATAAGTGTGAAAATGTAGAGAGGGATACATTTTTCTACACTACACAAAAATTCATCTCTCCTCTCCCAACTTTATCCTCCAAATATTTCCTTCTCCCTCTATCTCTATATCTCCATCTCTATGTTTATGAACTCTCTCTCTCCCCCACTCCCTCCCCCTCCCTCCCTCTATTTATATATCTCTCTCTTTATTATTATATTCCTCTATCTCTTTCTTTTTATTTATATCTCTATATATCTCTATTTCTCCCTTTTCTATCTCTCTTTTCTCAATCTCTCGATCTTTGATCGATCGACGGATCTCTTTGATCTTTATGATTTGATTTATCGAGCGCTCGATCCTCGATATTTTTCGACATTTCGGACCTTTTGACGCCGATCTCTCTTTCCGGATTTTGAGATTTAATTCGATATTGCTGGACTGAGCGAGAACGAACGATTGTCTTATTCCATTTTCTCTCATTAATCAAATCATTATCCATAATCTAGTCCTATCATACATATATCTGTACTATTTATTTTACCTAATTCATGCCCACGGGTTGAAGGGAACCCTCACAAAGATGTTCTTGATCCACTTATATTTGAAAATTAAATTAAAAGATCATGAAAACTAGCCCCATCTTACAATTTTTTCTAGGCCAAATTAGCACTAATCTTTGTACTTTTATTTTATTTTTCATTTATAAATAATTTTTTTGCATTCAATTATAATAATTGATCATTTCTTATCATTAGATCAACATATAAAAAAAAAAATTCTATTCATACTCATATTCTAAAAGCATTGATGATTCTAGAACATGTAATCATTGTCATCCTAGCCAATGTGAATCACCTTACAATAATTCCACAATTTATGTACTATTATCAATTTGGTTATCTATCAACGCATTTTTTAAATATTGCTAGGTCAATATAAAAACCTTATAGTTTAGTTTTTAGAGAATTCAAATACTAGAATTTACATAATATCACAAGTCAAGTTTGTAGTGACAAACTATATCTAAAATTATGAAAGCAACCCAAAATAACAGTAAGAAGAATATTATGATTCTTATTCATACATGGTATTTTGGTAAACCTCAATAATATCTAAAGAACTAATAATTTACATGCATACATGTACCTAGTGTAGAACCCCAATCCTAGACCTACACAAACACAAGAAACAAACAAGATCAAATGCAAGTTAGAATCAAGATTCCCCATGAAATTCATTTACAAAGCTCAAATAGGAAAGAAAATGAAGAAGATGAACCAAGAAAGAAATGAAATCCTATTTTAAGATGCAAACTCTCAATCCCATGGGGGAATTGGTGCCAATTTAATGTGAAAATTTGGCCCTTTCCCAGCTCCTATCCAATATTGATGAATATTTGATGATGGTTGATCCACTTGGTGATGAAGAACAATGTGATTACTTGATAAAAATCTGCAATAACCTATCTAAGATGATGAAAAATGATATGAAATTGTTAAAATTAGCTTTCAATGTGAAGAGAGTAACTTTTCTCTAAGTTGTGGATCCAAAATACAAAGGAAAGCCTTCTATTTATAGAAAGACAAGATGGAGGAATGAGAAAAATGGAGCAATGTGGGGTCATTCAAAATCTAATGGGAAAGTTCCACTTTTCGAGATGTGAGTGGAGGAAGATTGAGCACATTTTGATGAATGTGCACAATAAATGTTACTAGGTGGAATTTCAAATTTGTGAAATGACTTGTTGGAGGGAGAAAAGAATGACTTAAATGGCACTTGGCTCAATGCACAAGGACATGTAAGAGGGAATGAATGTCTTATTGGAAGGACAAATCCACTTGGAGGGATTTTCAAACTTGGAGGAATATTCTTTTAAAGATGCAATGTTGAGAGAAAATAGGGATTTAATAAATTGATTAAATGTATTTTCATGTGCAAGTGGAAATATCTAGAGGATTTGGATGATTAGGATTAAATTAATCAGGATTTGATTAATTTAATCCTAATCATCCAAATCCTCTAGAATTTAATGAGGGATTAGTTGATGTGACCATTTGATTTAGATTTTTGGGTTGATTTAAATCAACGTTAAGAAGAATGTGATTTAGATTAAATAAAAGGATTTTGATTTATTTAATTAAAGAGGATGGTGTTAGATTAAATTAAACAAGGTTTAATTTATTTAATTTAATGAGATGAATTTAGAGATTTAATCAAATAAAATGAATTATTTAATTAAAAAGACAAAGGAGGATTAATCAAATAACATTGATTTACTTAATTAACAAGAGATAATGACTTGATTAGATAAATGATGATTTATTTAATTAAGGGGTGAAGAGTGATGATTAGCTAAGAAGATGATTTAGGATGAAACAATGTTAGTAACTAGGATCAAGTGTGTCGGTATATTTTTTGTATCCACATTTTTCCCCTCTTTGAAGCAAAGTGCTTGAGCACTATGTTGGTTCAAAGAATAAACTGTCTTGATCAAAATTTAAAAAAAAAATTGATTTTCAAAATTGCCTCATTGCTACCCCGATGAGAGAAAACATGCCGATATACTTCCCCCTCAAGAGATGAGATGAAAAATTTGTATTTTTGTGTAATCTCACGAAAAAAGTGGAAAAGGTGCCCAACGGGTCCAGAAAGGCTCTAGGATCCCAAAAACTGAGATAAAACAAGAAAAAATGATGCAAAACGGCCCTTGATTGGGTGAACATGGGATGGGGGGATCTAATCCCTAGTTGGACGATTAAACGGGGTCAAAAAACCCTAATTTTCAAGCTTAAAAAGGCCTTGAGGGACCATTTCTAGTTCATTTGCAAATATAGCCCTTTTGAGATTTTGCACTTCTGAGCTCTAACCCCTTCGAGAGATGGTGCAACGATAGCTTCCTCGACACATTTCAAACTAAGTATGCTCACACAAGAGGTTACCTGGCACTAGATGACCGGCGAGTGAACTTGACCCGACCTTATTTTCGATTGACATGAGCATTTAATAGCTTGGGAATTTAGGTCTTTCCCAGCGGTGCAATATTGCATCACTACAAACTTTGTTTCGGTGTCGCATGGCCTCAAACTACACCATAATCACAAATAGTGATGTCACAGCGTAGTTTGGAGTTTGGGTTCAAACTCCAAACTAAAGCACACATGAGAATAGCACCGTAGCGTGCCATTTTAGTAATTTACTTTTAGGGTTACACCTCAAACTGTGCCGCTGTGGTGGAGTTTGGGAGATTAAGAGTCCTAGCGGCACAGTTTGGAACTTCCAAACTACATCATACCTGCAAATAGGCTCGCATATGTTGTTTCAAGTATGATGAGACAAATCAGAATCATGATTTTTCATGAAACTTAACATTGTAGCCTTCCTGATGCATGAGGAGGTTGAGATACTTCATTCACGTGAGCACAGATTCTCCATTCTCAGCAGATTGGTTGGGATGCATGAGCCTCTGTAGGAGCACCTAGGGGCAATTGGCCTCTGGTACATAGCGTATGCACTGCCCATTAGGACACATTTGGGTATGATGACAACACTTATTGAGCAATGGAACAATGAGACATCCTCTTTCAACTTTTTGATAGGCAAGGCCATGGTCACACTGGAGGATGTATGGCACATACTCAGATTACCCATCCACAGAGAGTGGGTGATATATGATGTGGACGCCGAGAGGGATTCCTGCTATGATGTGATGGGCCTTGATGAGATTGTCTTTTACGAGGGCCAGATCAACTTGGAGTGATACAGGGTCACTGTCTCTCCTTTCCAGTTGGTTATCATTGCCATTATTTTAGGTCTCATCACACTAGATCAGTAGGGTTGATATTTCAGTCCTAGTTGGGGGCTCGCTTGGGAGCAAATGGTCTAGCGAGATGTATGCTTTTCTTGGGGGCCAGTTCTATTGGCCTCATTGTATAGATATTTGCATGAGTTCGCATATGGCGAGGGTAGAGCCATTAGGGCTAGTGTGACACTTCTCCACATCTAGGTCTTGGAGCATATTGCGGTGCTTCGTCTGAGAGTTGTTGCAGTTGATATGGAGCTAGATGATCCAATTGTCTGGAGCTACCGCGGTAGAGTTTCATTTACACACACGGGACATCATGAGATTCCCCACTAGAGGAGAGTCCTGGATGACATGCAATCCTTTACATGGCGGCCATATCTTGGATGGCCCGCTTGGTATGATGATGTGTAGCAGCTCTTCTTCACCCAACAGGACAAGCTTATGTAGGGTAGGGAGCATACGATCTGATACAGAGATACCTATTGGGTCATGTGTAGAGACAGTTCAAGGAGCCCTAGGATAGGCCTAATGACCAATATGTGGCTATATTCACATGTACTATGAGGGAGTCCTATTGGGGTCGATATATTCTAGCATAGGATCCCATTGATACATTTAGGTAGCTAGTGGCCAGGCCATGGCCATGTGATCAAGGTCAGGCCAACCTAGGCACCACATAGGCATATAGGTATTGGTTATGACCACCTCTTAAATTGATAGTACTAGGCACACCATCTTTACAGTGTAGGGCCAAAGCCAGAGGAGCAGGTCGAGGTCAAAGCTAGGGGGTCGAGGGGGTGGAGACAAAGATGGGGATGGGGACCAAGGAGGAGATGGGCCACCTCATCGGCCAGTTCAGGGTAGGGGCCCACAGGACCAGTAGCCTAATCCATAGACAAGTCAACAGAGGTAGGATCAAGACCTGGGGCGATAGAAGTAGGACCAGGGGAGGCAAGACATGCAAGCAAACCAACTGCCATAGAGAGATCAAGGACCTCCACCACCGCCCGATCAAGGGGATGCCCTTATTCAACAACTATAGGCTCATATTGCAGAGTTATATGGACAGGTGGTTGTCTTCATGGAAAAGCGAGACTAACTAAGATAGGAGAGGGATCAAACTATCCTGCAAAGGTAGGATGTAGAGCTTAGGGCTTCCTAGGAGACAAGCCACATGTAGTAGTTGGAGGGTATGTTTTCCTTTTGCTCCCATAGTTTTGTTTCTTTATGTGTGTACAAGGAGGCGGTCAGGGAGGCTGATTATTATAGGGTCCACTATAATCAGGTCATTCCCCAAGCATCTTGGGTCCCTGATTATTCACAACAGTCATGTTACAAAGTGCCTTAGGACCACAGAGAGAGACAACCTAGTGAGGGCAAGGGATTCCAACAGGGTTAGAACATTTTTTGATTAGAGACAGGATTCTTTTGTGCCCCATGGGCTCATTTTTGATAGCCTAGTGGGAATTTGTACTTTATGTATTGATTGATACACACTTGGTCTAATTTTTACCATGGTAGTGTAGATTTATTTTGATGATATATGATATGAGATAATTCAATGATGTGTTCTATTCTATTTTATGCATTATGGATGGATTTTATTTTTATATGCGATGGTTTACATGTGATGCAATGTGATGATGTTATGTGATGCAATGATTTATGGATGTATTTATTTTTCACTATCTTTCTCTATGCACTTTTTATGATGATGTATAGATAATGGAAAATGTTATGATATGGAAATGCTTAGACTAACAAATCTATATTATGCCCCTAATGGATGATGAAATATATGAGATGCACCATTTTTCTTTTTTCTACTTTTTTCATGTATGATATGGTGATGCACTTATGATTTTATGACAATGATATGATGTAATGATATATTTAATGATATATGGAATGATGAATGATGTTTTTGGTATGATTCCTATGTTATGATAATGTAAATGGATGATATGTATGCATATGATGTGATGGATGTTAATGATGCCTATGTATATGATGTACATGACATGCTTTTTATGAGATATGTGATATGAGTTTAATGATGTATATGGGATGGTTGCTTTTATGTTTATATAATGAATGTATATGTATGGTTTATGAGATGCTTAGAATAACAAATCAATTTTATGTAATGATGTAGGTTATATGATAAATGCTCTCTATATGATATGGTATGCATTGACGGTTTATGGATGGAGGATGGATTCATTGGTGATAATGTTTTGTGATTAACTACCATGGTACCATGTTAGCGTAGAAAGAAGATAGAAGAAAGCAAGAGACTCCAACAAGTCACGAGATGATAATGATGATGATAATAATGATGATTTTCTTACCAAGGAGTTGGGATTTTTAAAAGGGTCAATTACCTTATGTTTGATTACACACATAGGTACAATGCATCAAGGTATAAAGAACTAGGATGGCATTGAACCTAGTGTGATGGACTTTGAATAGAAAATCAAATAGGAGTACTCTTGTTCACACTTGGCATACAAAACCTGATTGAAAATGCAGTTCAGATATTCTAAACACCTCGGACCAAAGCATAGGAAGGAAAGCCTCCCTATGTGGTCAACAAGATATCTAAAACACCCTCCCTACACCCAAACAAAGCATGTATGACCAAGGTTATATTACAAGAATATCTAACAAGCACAAAATATAAAATGATATTGATCATTTCCCCCTTTCTCTCTAAATCCCTTCATTTGGGACATCATTGAGAGGTCATCGAAATGAGCACAAAAAGATAAGTCAAAAGACAAAGATAAAGTAAACAAAGAAGTTAATGTTCTTCAATTCTACTAGCCAAGATTAAACTACAGTGATGCCTGATGTTCATGTCCATTGTAGGAAGGATGCATCCTAGGACATGATGATATCAGATGATTGATTTGGGATTGATTGGATGATAGGCTATTGACACAAAGAGTTGACCAACTTGTTCACGTATTGACCTAGACTTGAGACCTTGACGCTTGAATTTTCACTTTTGAACTGCCAGACTTGATTCCAATTGTTTCACCAAAGGTTGAGGGTGATGATTGATTTATTGTGAGTGATGTTTATTGCGGGTGAAATTGAGATGAGACGGATGGATTTTTCAAATATTTGGATGTTATTGATGTTTTTTTGAAATGTTTTGAGGTTGTTTTTGGTATTTTCAAGATTTTACAAATGTTTTATTTTTTTTAATTTTCAAATGTTTTGGGGTTTTCTGAGATTTTGACCAAGATACTAACCTAAATACCTATCCTAGGGGCCTTAGGGGCTGATCAACATATTAGCCTTGTCTACATTATACACATAGAGACCACGTAGTTTGACTGACACAGACTCGATTATTGATGAGATATAAACAAATGGATTTCTAGTTTATTGTGACGGACTCTTAAAAGACTAACCTAAGTGTCTCAGAGGATGATCATAGATCAACCTTGCCTACATTCAAAGCTCAAAGGCGACATAGTTTGACAAGATGATTTTTTTTTTTACTTTTTTGATTGACTTTTTGACTTGTTTTTAGATTTTGATATGTTTTGAATGTTTTGGATTTTTTTATTTTATGAATTTTTTTGGATTTTTTGATTTTCTGATGTTTTTGGACTTTCTGATTTTGGGATTTCAAGAACATACACGAATCTAATCTGTCGAGAACATTCCCCTAGCGTGATGTAATAGACTACTCTGATATAGGCAGGACAAATTGACGTTGAGAGTGGGCCGAGTAGTACTAGGAGGGATTATGACATGAACACAGGACCAAGCTATGATGTGGATGTCGATGGGTGATGGATGGAGATATGGAATGTGATGGATGATGAAAGTGTGATGATGCAGAACAAGCCATGGAGATCCTAGTGGATGGAAAGTACTTATTTACACAAGGTGCCTATTTGGCAAGTTTTCACCAAGGTACTTGCCCAAAATGCCACTGAAGTGGTTTTCACTAGAGGATGATTTTTTATCTTTACTGTTTTTAATCATTTTTCTTTTTATTTTTTATTTTTTGTGTTTTCTAATTTTTTTGTTGTCACCAAGGCTTGTTTGCCAGTTTTTCATCGTGGTGACCATTTTTTCAAGACATTTTTTGATTTTTTGATTTTTTGGTTCTATACCTTGAAAGATTTAGGCATAAAGCTTTTTGAGATGGGAGGTGATGGGCTCGCCTTCGGGTGTTATAGCCGATATTCCCTTGAATTGTAGCTTGTTGTGATGATGAAGGGTCCCATCCAATTCAGTTCAAATTTTCCTTTTCTGTCAAGGTTTGGGACATTCTTTTGATTCTCTTTTAGCACAAGTGCTCCTACCTGGAATGTCCAACTCCTAATCTTCTTGTTATAACTTCACTTGAGTTGATTTTGATACACCTACAAGTGGTTGAATGCCTCGATTCACTATTCATCTAGCAATTCTAACTCATTCAGTTGTGATACCATTTATTCCTCATCCGTGATGAGATTCTATAGTGATATTCTCAGTGATGGGAGCTCAATCTCGATGGGTAACATGGCTTATGATCCATAGACCAGGGAGAAGGGGGTGGCACCTGTTGGTGTGTGGATGCTGGTTCGATAGGCCCAGAGGGTGAGATTTAGTTGGAGATGCCAATCACGACCAACTTCATTGATCATTTTCTTGAGGATTTTTAGAATGGCCTTGTTTGTAGCCTCAACCTGGCCATTCCCTTGGGGATAATATGGGGTGGAAAAGTGATGTTGGATTTTGAATTTATCGCATAAGTCATAGACATCCTAATTTTTGAATGGTTTCCCATTATCTAAGATAATGGCTTGTGGGATGGGGTGGCTTTAGAATAGTGGTTTACACTTTATAAGAGGAAGGAAATTTTGCATTTTTTCCTTTCACCATTTTGAATGGGTTTGACTGAACCCAATGGTTTGATCGAACCAAAGAATTGGTTCAGTTGAACCAGTGAAAACCTAAATAAAAAACATATTTAAATAGGTTTAGTCGAACATAGGTTCGACCAAACCCCCTTAATATGACAAAAACAAAAAATTGTTTCATTTTAACCTATCACTTTTACTTTGTTCTTTTACCAGTCACTGTCCCTGGTGCGTGCGGCAAACAGAGACTGTGACGGCGACCAAACAAGGTTTTTCTTTCCGGCGAAAGCAAATTTCTGTTCGTCTCTTCAAAGTTCATCATTCCAGTTTGCATATCGAGCACTATTGAGCACTAGGTATTTAAAATTCAATTTTTTTAGAGTTCAAAATGCATTTATTTGTTTAATTTCTAAACCCTAAATGCATTTTTTTTTAAATTTGTTGAATTCAAATTGCATTTGTTTGAAAGTTTTTAAAGCATTTTCAATATAGTATTTTTCTTCCCCATTTTGCATATATTTTTGTCTTGTTAAACACCTTTCAAGAGAAAAATGAATATCAAAACTATCAACTATCTGTTAGGGGATGAGAGGTCTATAATTCAAAACTACACCCCTTGAACTTCTTTATGTTGATTGGATTTTTCAATGCATCTACAACATTATTTCAAGTGTCAGAATGCTCCAACATCACCTCCCCATCATCTACCATTTCGTAGTGGACACCTTAACTATCATCCAACTAATAACACAACAAATAAACTAAACACATATGTACTAGAAACCAAGTTGCATTTTTATTTGCAAAATTTTAGCCATTAACCTGATCCTTGACTAGACTTAGCTTCAAACATATCAAGGATATAGATCCAAATGTTATTCTTTTAATTTTGTTTCTTTGGCACACACATTTATATATCCAAATTTAAATATGGTCCCAAGTTGAAATACTTCCAATTAGTTATTTCTCAACAATTTGAGCATGAAATATTAAAATTTTAGAGCTACAGTGTTATATAAAAGAAAATTTTCTAATTCATTTAGATATCAATCCATATGTATCATAGATCAACATATGATTTGATCATTAGAGTATTACATCAACTTTTAAGATTACAAGGATAAAATACCTAGGCACTTGCATTTATATTTGGCATGTATTTTAACTTGTTCAATTTTTTTAAATCAATCCAAGGGTTTGAGTAAGGAAAAATGAGTTTCCTCCCAAAGTTAGTGCAAAAAAACATTATAATGGCTCTCAACATAGTCTAAGAAATGGAGATAAATAAATTCCTAAAGACTAGAAGTGTAGGGGTCAAGGTCACAAAATAATTTTAAAACTACAAATTTAGGGTCAAACTTGTAGATGAAAATGTAAATTCCATACATGTAGGAGTGAACCATGAAAGTCATAACTTGGCTTGTTAAGGTTTCATAATATTAAATCTTATAAAAAATCAAGAATCATATCATTGATTATGTGCATTACAATAAAATATCTCCATATAACAAATGAAGCTAAAAACCCTAACCCTCTTTGTCAATTCTATAGTGTGCTTGTCTAGTATTTTTAAATTCAATTGTATGTTTGAAGGTAATTTGTGTGTTTAGTTATTGTATTTATTTATCCTAGCTAATTAGAAAAGAAAACTCTAAAGAAATTATTTTCTTTTCATTTTGGCAAAGCCATTTAATTTGGTATGTCCTACGATTTGGCCATAAAGGTTTTCTTGAATCTTATTTAGTTTTTAGATTTAAGTGCTTTCTCATTGTCTAATTTCTTAATCAAATCTAAACATTGTTTGATCCTTATTTCCTTCTAATACCAAAATCATCCTCTTTTCCTAGTAAGAAGTCATAGTTCAATCCCACCATGGTTGTGAATCAAGCTAAAATTGGTATGATAGGGAATATGCATGATACTAAATTTATCATAATGGAGAAGAATCATTTGACCATGAGGCCCTTGTTGAGAAAATGGTAATCAAGATATAGCTTTGATGCACACAACCTTTCTTTGGATCTTGCAAATTTGGCTAGTAATATTAATCCTAGTACAATGATTGATCTCCTTCATATACTATGTTGATTAATAAGCCATGTGGAAAGAAAGTACTTAAAGTTAAATAGTAAAAGGATAAGCTCAACAATCCCTTTGAGTGATGTGCCATTTTCCTCCATCCCAAGCTTCTTCTTCATGTATTCCTCCTTATTGTTTTACTCCTATCTATCTTATGATTTATTTCTCCTTCCACCAAATCTCCCCAAATTTATCCTCCTTTTTCCTAGATCTCATCTCATGCTTACTTATTATGATGCACAGTTCTCTTTGTCTCCACATTGTTCTCATTAGTTTTGTTTACACTTCCCATGTTCCCCTCACTGTGATATTCCTACGCAAGTCTTTGTCACTCCACACTCATTTATTATGTCACGACAAATTTATACACCGCCTTCCATTTCTCATCTTGCCACTTTCATTCATGGCCTTAATCCTAGTGTGCCTCTATCTACCCTTGACATTAATTTTTAAAGGCTTGTTGAGATGAAAATTAATGTTGATTCCTTACCTAATTGAAACAAAAAAATACATACATATAAAAATCAAACACAATTCAATTTCTATTGAAAATTTTACATATCCATTTTTTGTTGGATTTTTGGATCCTAGATTTGAGATGCATAATGTTAAAGGAGATCCCATGACACATTCAAGGTTCTTTAGTGCTACATATTTGGATTTTGTGTATGATGATAAGTTATTGGCTAAGTTCTTCCCATGAAATTTAAAATATTATGCTATTAAATGATTGTATTATCTTCCATTTGGGTCTATTTTTTAATATTGAAATTGGTCAATGCAAATATTGGGAATGTTGGATTGAAGTTTATTATTTTAGATTTTTTGACTGTAAACAAGGATCTACAAAGTATATACATTCTTAACATTTGCATGTGCAAGTGAGATGAATGTTAAGAACTAAAGTTGTTAGAGGCTACCACACTTAATTATGGATCTTCTAATGCTTCATCTACATCATCCTACCCTTGTAAATTTGAAAAGAAAAATTATTTCCAAAAGGATAGTAAAAAATAATGGAAATGACCATTGTACAAACTATACATTATAAATGTTTCTAATATTATGACTCTAAAGCCTCCAACTTTTTCCTTTGTAAAATGTGCTTCAAAATTTACTTAGTGTAAACATGATTACACTTCCTCCTATTAGGCCATTAGATAATATAAGGTTATTCCCAAAAGATATATTGAGAAAGAATTTTGTTCTTAAATTGTAGAGTTAATTGTAATTATAGTCAACATTTTATGGGATTAAGGAATAATTGATTAAGGATTTGATTGATAAAAATAAATTAGGTTGAGGGGGTTAATATTGGGGTCAATCCTTCAATTGTTCCTCCTAATGAAAATTTAAATATTTTACACTAAATAAATCTAATAAAATGGTTTTATATGAGGGTCATGAGATTGAGGTACATATACATGTTGATGAGCTTGAAATCATTGATTCACCTACATGTGAGGAATGATTTGTTGGTATTAATAAAAATTATAAGGGTACTTATTCTTCTTCTTATGTACTAGTGATTGAATTTTATAGAAATTTCTATGGACTAACCAGTATTAAAACTTAGGACCTCCCATTTGGTGTTAGGATGCTCTACTATTGAGCTAATGGCTCACATTGTGATGAGTCCTTTTATGGCTTAGGTGTGTATCATTTCTCCAACACACTCCCTTGAGCCACAACATAGGTGTCAAATGCACCTTGCTTGGCTCCAATACCATGTTGAAATTTCCATGAACTAGTTAGGATGCAAATCTCCACCACTAAGCTACCCACCCACTTTATGACAAGTCAATTTACGGTTTAGGTATGCTAATTTTTTTGACACCTTTTTCACATTGTGAGATATTACCAAATAATTATAATGGTCCTTTGGTTTTGTGTGGATCATGAACCATGTAATGGTGTGTTTATTGATCTTACTCACCAATAAAATTTATGCATTGAATAATTTTTGTTTTATCATCATTTTATAAACAAGCATATGCATATTTGAGGGTTTCTTTAAAATTGACTAATGATATGTTGATTGAAACTATAGGATACATTATTTTACCTTAATTTTTTGGTCTAAAAGATGAGGGAAGTTCTTATTCTATGTCATATTATTTCTTCTTTAGATGTATCTCATATTTTACTTGGGTATCCATGGATAAAGCAATATCAAGCAACATCATCTATGTCATGCCATCAAGGTATCAAATATGTTCACACTAGTAAAGAGGTTACAATTGCAAGAGATCCGTATATGCCTTTATTTTAGATTAAGTCATTTAACCTTAAATAATTTTAAGAACATACCTAAGGATCCTCTATATAAGTGCAAGGATTCTTTGCCTAATTTGTAAAAATTTCAAAAGGAATAACAATGGTGGGAAAATCAAGACAAGATGCAACAATTTAAAATTCCTAAAGGGTTTACAATTACTAGAGCCAAAGTAGGTTATATGTAGGTTTTATATTATAAAATGATTCAAGAATCTATAAGGCCAAAAGAACCATAAGCCTTGCAAACTTTAGTTCAGAAGCATAAGGGATTGGATATTTTCATTCCTAAACATGGTTTTCATAAAAAAAATTACTCATGTAGCAAGGAAGGATGAGGATTACAAATGATAAATCTATATTTTCTTCATCTTAAAAGGGTCTTCAAACTACTTGGGTATCAAAGAATGATTTACATAATAAAAAGTTGAAAATCTATAAGTAGAAATACCAAGTTACAAAAACAAGAATAATCGTTATGGTAATAGAAAGAGAAAATGCTTCCTCTTAAAAAACATGTTTATTAAGAGTTCTAATTTACATAGTGTTGAGGAGCACATAATATAATAAACATGATTCAAGTACCAAAACATTAAGTATGATGATTGGGATGAGAGGATCAACTTGGGGAGGATTATTATAACATCATTAGTTGGAACTTTTTAATTTTATCTCTTTGTGTTGGTGTTGTTTTTAATGTTCTTAATTAGAGTGCGGATGATGTTAATATACATTTAATGATGCATTTTGAAATTTATTTAGTAAAGGTCTCATTTTGTACATCTTTAGTAATTGTATAAAAATTTGGAATATTTTGGTTAATACATCTTATTGGAAAACCATTCATTGAAAATTTTTGAAGCCCACAACCGAATGGTTTGTGATGACCTCTTTCCTTCAAGAATTTCTATTATGCTCATCAATTTCAAACCATTTTGGGGTTCTTGAATGTTTTTAAATTTTAACAAACTCATTACAAAAAGATGGATTTTGAATTTCTTTTTCTTTTTCACATTTAGGTTCTCTCTTCTTATGTAATTTGGAGACACATTGAGTTTCATTGGTTCATATGAGATATTTATAACAAGTATGCAATGAAGTCAAACTTTATTAGATTTGATTCAAGTAATATGACATATTTATTTTGCTTTCCAATCTATAATTTTTTGATGTGCTTGGCTATATAATTGAAGTTCATTTATGTTAACAACTATTAGATTAAATATTTTTATCCCCAATTATTTTCAAATGATTTTATACTTTAATATTTGTATTCTTATTCTTTCTTTCATCATTTCATTTAAAATTTGAACCATTTAAGGATGCTATGTTATAGATTATGGTTGTCTCTCCCAATTCTTTAAATCAAGTTATTAGTATGAAAATATTATTGATGAGTAGATGAACTATTACAAGTTCTATTTTTAGATTTTATTCTTTATCTAGATATATTATTTAACAAAATCTCATTTTTTTAGTCACACTATATATATATATATATATATATATATATATATATATATATATATATATAAATATGAAAAATGTTGATCATGTTCCACCTATGCTAGATTCTTTATTTACAAATACTAGTAATGAGATTAAAAAGTTGAGAGATTCATTAGTGTGCAGGGTGCAAACCCAAGGATATATAGTGAACCATGCATGATAATATTGCATAGTCTAGAAAAACTAAAAGATGAACTTGAGAGGACTAGTGCATATTCCCTAGACAGAGTGACTGCTATTCTTTCCCGCATGCGGGAAGAAGTACATGGTGGCATTCCCCTTAAACAAATACAAGATAGTGTCACCAAAGAAATGATAAAAGCCACTTGTTTTCCATTTTATCAAAATATGCATAAGGTTAGGGGATACCAGGTCACTAGATGTGTTGATCATGCTATGGCCTCATTGATCTAACAATCTACTCCATTTCTCACAAAGACATGGTCTATACCCAAACAATGACCGCATTCCATTGTATTTGTTTAGCAGCTTGTATGTTGAGGTCCATTTGGGCCTCAAAGTTAACTACCTGGACATTCCACCATATGTTGGTCAGGGGCATGGTAGGATTGCTAATAGGCCCACCTATCGTCGAGCAGATAGACCACCCCCAATGTTTAGGGTATTGGTTGGTGACAAGTCTCCTGCTCTCACCCCAGCTCTAGCCCCCATAGCAGATGAGGTTGTCGTTGCTTCCCAAAAGGAAGCAATTGACACTGTAGGTGACATTGTGGCTGCCACCACTAGGATATCTGATGATCGTGTAGGTCAGTATTTGATATCAATACATTCCTGATCCACACCATTTTCAGCACAGTGGACCACCATGGATCCTTTTACAGTGGCCAACATCCCTACTCCTACATAGTTTGATGCACTTACAGGAGATATGTCACGTATGACTCTGCATTGTTTGGTTGAGGACCTGTTGGAGGCATATGCCCACATTGCATCAAACAATGGGATCGGTATAGAGCATGTTAGAGATCATTTGATACATAAAGTTCGTTCAGTTCCAGGATCCCATCACTCTCAGCTGAGCACTAGTGCGCATCAGGATCCACCTACAGTTCATACGGTAGCTGCACAGACTATGGGTTTTATTGATATGTTGATTGGTTCTTGTTCATCATCACTGATGCCATCTCACTTTCATAGTCCTCTACATTCATCATTTATGGCATGACATGGGATAGATCAGATGGATGCAGATGTTGATTTGTCGCTTGATCGTTTGGTGGATATGGTGGAGGAGAATGTTTCAGAGGACTTAGGCCATCCGATATCAGATGATGTGCATGTATGTGTGCATGTGCATGTTTCAATTCCTTTTTCATTATTTTTTAAATTTCTTTTTAACTAGATATTCATGTAAGTTGATATATATGTGTATATATATTGTTACAGGTGGACATACCTCATATCACTCCTAGCCTTGGTCCAGATCGTGTGCATGATCGATGTGACTTTGTGGATGAATCTGCTATTAGTGGACATGTGAGTTTTCATAAAATATATATTTATGTGTGCATAGATAAATACAAGTTCTAGAATGATATTTAAAAATACAAGTTCATTTAAAAATAACTTTCATAAAATTTATTTAATAAAAATTATATGTATTTAACACATCTTGTACACAATTTTATTTGCAGGGCTCAGCACATCCATTAGAGCAGACTGTTTCCCTATCTCGGGATGGGCTATCTGCCTAGGAGTAGACATTCACATAGGGCCATGCATTCTAGATTTATGATCTCTTGCTCACATGTGCATTTGATTATATGATGATCTTTAAAATAGTATTTGATATTTGATGATCTCTAACTTACACTTGCTTATATGATATACATACATTTGTTTATTTTTTGATCTTTAGTATTCGAAGCATTTGATGATCTTTAATTTTACATTTTTATTTTATGATATATGTACATATATTTTCTTATATGATATATACATACATTTTCCTCTTTGCTTAATATTATGTGTTATGTTTATATGTAGTGAATCCCTTTACATATATGTACATGTGTTTTCTCTTATGGTTTAAAACATGTTTCTTATTGACGTGAATATATGCATGCATTTGCTTTTAAATATTCAATATACATACATGTTTTCTTATTTTAAGATCTCTACAATTTGCATTTCTATTCAATATACATTTGATCTCTAGGTAGAATTTTAGGGAAATCAATGCCATTTTATAATTATTCATTCATGTTGATCACAATAAATATTTTTTTTAAATGACTTAAGCAACATGAACCATTGAGTTGAGAACAAGATATAATCTTTTTACAAGTAACTTGAAATTCAATTCAAATATTTAATTAAGAAAATTTAATTCAAATTATACCTCTATTATATATTTTCGACAACTAACTTGAAATTCAATTCAAATATAATTAAGAAAATTCAATTCAAATTATACCTCTAATATTTATACATTTTTGACATGTTACCAAAATTCTAAAATTACTAGATATGTTGTGCATACCTATGAATTAAATAACAACAAACTCGACAATGAAATAACTTGCTTGTTTACTACTTGATTCATTTAAACTAGGATGTAGTTATTCCATGTACACTTGAATAATTTTGATTCACTTGGAGCATAGATTTTGGAGAAGTTTTTGCACATTTATCGAGGAAGCAAATATTGGAGCTCGACAACTTTTCATTTTTATCAATCAAGGAAAAATTTGGAGGATAATGTAACTAATTTGGTAGAGGACTTGCTTAGAGTCATCTTTAAGTTGAAGAAGAAAATGGGACAACAAAGAAAAAGAAAAAATGCATCTCAACGAAAATTGTCAAAAGAAGAAGAACAAAAGAGGCGTGATCAAAACTTGGAAAATTATCATAGAAAGAAACAAGCAAAGCATGCTTTGTTTCTTCTCTCACTCTCATGTGCCAGTACTTTACTTCTCAAGGTTTCTAACCATCATTTCAATTTGAATGACTATAAATACTTTTAAATATCCTCAAGCCATCTTGGTCATGCAAGTTGCAATGTTTATATGATCCTTGACTCCAATTCCTTAAAGGCCAATTTCTTTTGTTTCAATATTTGTGTTTTGTGTCTTTCATATTTTATTTTCATCACTTCAATGTTCTCAAATTATTTTTATGTTTTATGCTCTAGGGATTCCTCAAGCTGGAGTCAAGCCAAATCTAGATATTGGATCAAACGAATCCGTTGAAGAACACATGGACCTTGAAGTTAGGGAGTAGACCCAAGTTCAAACAATGCTTGTTGGAGAGGGGTCAAGATCACTTCCTTCTATTGGTATGGATGAGCATATAAAAATAGCACAAACTTCTCTCACTTATAGCTCATCATGTTTTATCAATTTGTTTACTTGCATACATAAACTTCACTTATATATTTAACATCATCTCTCACTTTTGTTTGCAAAATATTTTGTGACACATGTGTAGGAAGGGCTCAACAAGCAGGAAGTTTTCATGCTCAAGTCAAGCCAAATCTAGACATTGGATCAAATGAATCCGCTCAAGAATGCATGGTCCTTGAAGATAGGGAGGAGGCACAAGTTCAAACAATGCATGTTGGAGAGGGGTTGGGATCACTTCCTCCTACTGGTATGGATGAGCATATAAAACTAGTTCAGAAGGTGGGGAAACAAATTTCTCATAGGAATTTAGATCATTTACTTGAAATGGATATGGAGAAACTCAAATATTATGCCAACCAGCCTTATAATAAGAGAAAGAGGTCAATCACTAAATCTGTAAATGGAATGATCAATCATCATTTCAATCATCTTGATACACTTGAAAAAACCCAATTGTTATCATGTTTACTTCTTTGTGATGAGCTCAAAGAGTCATTACAATTTTTGGGTGTCCATTCATCATCAAATAAGAAGAAACACATGGGATTACAAAAGGATATTGTTCAAAATGTTAAAAGGGTTTAGATTCCATTAGGAAAGGATCTCAAACTGTGGATAAGGCCACTACAAGAAGGGTGATGTTGACATCTATTGTACATCAAGATATAGCAAGAAAAAGAAAAATGTCAGCACTTTCAACTAAAATTGGTTATAGTAGAACCACATTGATAAAATATGAGAAAAAGAGAAAGTTTTTGGATGAGAGTTTAGAAGGAAATTGGGCAATTATGTGTAGAGCTCCCCATTCTAAAAGGATTGAAGATGTTGTTAGGAACTTGGTCTCAGGTTTTTGGCATGATCTGACTCGTCCATCATCAAATACTAGAGATGTTATGAGATACAGGATTAGACCTAGTATTTATGAAAATAATATCAAACA
>VDFB02234831.1:0-13276 GCA_007258455.2 Sequoia sempervirens | reverse complement strand
ATCTTGAATAAAAGCATTAAAAATCCTTAGGTGTTCCTCAGCAGTGACCGCACTACTTCCTGTAAATTTTGGGACAATACCTCTCCAACTACTTTCCATAGGGTAAGGATATATTTGGAATCCTGCTAAGTCAAATTGTCTAATCATAGTTGTGTATTGTTGAGGAGGTGGGTTTTGAGGATGCTGATATTGATATAATGGATTATTATATTGTACTTGGGGTGGTGGCACATATTGTTGGCCAAGGGGTGGTTGAGCATTTGGGTGATGTGATGGATTTCTAGGTGGAGGGTTTGATGATTTGTATTGATTTCCAAATGGATTTTGAGGTGGATTTGAAGGTCCTACATTATTATTCCCTTGTCTGTGAGGTGGTACCTATTTAGGGAGGTTAGCTATCTAAGCATCAAATTGGGCTTTCTGCAACTTCAAATCATGGAGTTCTTTTATCACTTGGAGCCTTTGTTCATATTCTACTTTTGATCTTTCCATTTCTTGTCTTTCATTTCCAATTGTGCATTTAATTCTTCTTGAGTCATAAATCCATAATTTTCTTCAGGGGCTCCATTATCAATAGGCTCATTTTGATTCCCTTCCATTCCTTGATCATATTCATGTTGTCTCTTGATTCTTTCAGCCTCAAGTCCAACCCTGAATTCTTCTTCTTTCTGAGGATCTGGCTGATAGAAAGGATTCCTTTTCTCTTAAGGAGTGTGAGGTTCTCCAACTGAGTTATTTTCATTTGTCAATGTATCATAGCGATTATATGTCTCAAAGTGAGGTTTTGATGTTTTATCCTTATTTGTCATGCACATTTTATTAGACACCTTCTTACCTTTATCATTCCTATTATGTGTCCATTTACCATTGTCATTGGGACCTCCTTTATACAAGGACCTTCTGCCATGCATGTTGTCAACTATTGTGATGGTCTAATGTGTACTTTATTTTATTAGAGTCGCCACTCACTTATGTGGAAGTGAGAAAATTTTATAACTTTTTATTTCCAGTGGAGTCTTGTGTAAGATTTTTTACTCTATGACAAAGGCCCTAACTCTGAGTTGATTCCCCAGCAGAGTTTCCAAACTGTTAGTTCTCAAAAATGCTAGTTGAGAAACCACAAGAGGTGGCCAAGCTCTTGGTACATTTTAGGCTAACGTACAAGGCCCAATGGTGTATTTGAACCTTCTTCTCTTCAGGGTTTTCCAGACCTAGGTGGGTATACCTATGCAAATGGAGCAGACTTAAATTGTGTGTTTCCTACTTAAAAAATCTATCCAAAATGGCACTTGGAAGTGGAGAGATGCAGACCTATTTGATATAAATTGTATAAGCAATATCAAGGTGAAGTTTATGAATATGTTTAGTTAACAAATGTAAGGTTTTGAGAATAAATTGGTCAAAACTAAATGATGAAAAGGATAAGACCAGTGCCTTGTTGGGTAGATGGAGTTGAATGAAGATCTTGAATATGTGACATGTATTAGCAATAACTCAAACTATTTGGCACACTAACATTAGTTTATAACTTGTATAAATGTGTAGGTAAATGATTGAAAAACTCTACTTATGGATCCAAATGACACAACTAGGTTATTTATAATCTACCAAAAGGATTTAATCTTTACTTGAAAGAACCAATTGAGTAAATTATGCAAGAACACATATTACACTAGATTAGAGACAGATTGACAACCCTAACTATATGGCTCTTCTTATCGATCCAATTAACACTTCTAGATTACTATGATTGATTAGAAGGATGTTTAATTCCTCTAGGGAAACTAATTAATCACATCACACAGATACAAAAAATGTGCATTGATAAATTGAATATATACTCTATATATCAATTTAAATAACAAAGAAGCATTAAAATGGAGACAACCAGATAATTGAATAATTCCAACAAACAGATGATACCAAGATTAGGCCACAAAATTAGATATCTTCCATGAATTCTTCAAAATTTATACATTCATCATGGTCTTTTGAAATGTAAGCATTATATCTATCCCTATGCACCTAATACTTTCTCCTATATCTAATCTAATGATCCATTTTGGTCTTGGTCTCTCTTATTTATACGAGAGGAAACAAGCTTCGGACCAAAGGACAAGTATTTTGATAAAAAAACATAATTTGAAATTAAACATAACTAAAGGAACTAAACAATAAACATGTGTGTTAATACATTAATCTCCAAGTAAAATCCTGTGGTCACCTAAGACCTATTCAAAGATTTTGTTGTATGATATTTCCTCCTCGTGATGCTCACAATCAAACTTCATCAGAGCCCAAATATTTCTCCAGACACTTATTAATTGTCATATCAATTGACCATTTGAATTCTTGTGTCGATGCGAAGTTTGTGAGATGACTTTTCCATCTATTATCTAGGAGATTTCTGACATCCACCATGAACTTTGTGTATCCACTGTCCAGTATGACAATCCCATCAAGTAAAGTATGAAATTTATCGAGATTAATCTCCCCATCATCCTATACATGTGTTAAGCATTTAGGAATCATTTGATCAAATCCTTCTCTCCATTCATCCATTCCTTTTAACTAATTATCATCTTTGAAGATCGAAGGGCTAAAGATGTATTTAATAGAATCAAATGCAATCCTCCTATTCTCCACTTTCTTCCTCATATCTACCAAATACTTATACTCCTCAATTACACCCTTTACCATTTCCTATGTAGGTTTGAGTCTTGGTGGGGCATCTGGATCCCTTTGTATGGCTTTGCACAGAGTAGTCAGTATGTGATAGGTTGGTTGCCACCTCTTTTGGAGCTCTTCAAGGATAGGGAAGTTAGCATCTATCTGCTCCAAAGCTTTCATCAAATTACTAAATCTTTCATATAATCCACCTATCTAAACTCCTTGAATATCCTAATTCTATGCTCTAATATATTCCTTAGAATCTCCATGATATGCTCCTTAACATCCTCCATGTTATGTTTCTTTAGTTTAGCAATTTCATCTTTCAATTGTTGTATTTGTGGATCCTCTACCTGGACAGGTGGGTGATCAATAGATAATTAACTCATCCCCTCTTAATGTGGTGGCCTACTGAAACTATTGTTTTAGCTTCACATTCTCAATAAAAAATTTGTTCACCTCATCATTTGATAATTTTAATCTCTTCACATATTCATTAATCTTCTTTTTCATATTTTCAACCACATCTTTAGTGAACATTGCAAAATGCATGGTTATAGTTGTAGCCTCTATGGGAGTTGTGTATTTCATTTTTCTCACCATAGCTAACCCCCTCATTTACTGCACTACATCTAAGAACCAAGGCTTCATTGTGTTTTTTTTTTTCCACAGAGCAAGTGTTTGGGTAGTTGGATTGTACCATGTTCCTGAGACACCTTCCTCTGAATCAAATTCTGCTACTAACATAGGATCATCTTGTGCTCTGATTTGATATAGAAGAAACACTTTGGATATCTCCATCCCTAGTATAATTAGCCTATCACTTTTCAATACTAGTTCTCTTGCCTCTTGGGGGGTGACATTGATGCTATCAACATTTAATTATATAAATGTCTGAGCCTGGATCTTAGCCTGCTTTGATTCCTCAGCTCCTATCAGATTGATTTTCAATCTTTCGTCAAATTTTTCCATCTTCATCTTAATCCAAAAGTCCTTAAATTCATTAGTATGGATAAAACCATCATCTTCCATAAACCTTAGAGAGGCCACTACCCTCTCATCCTCCTAAATTTCATCAGCTCCCTCATCTAAAAGCCTGATCTTAGGATCATGAGGCTCTTGGATTTTTTGTTTCTCTACCACCTCCTTCACTTCAGTCAATGTTATGACTGCTTCTTCTTCTTCATCATCACTTGATCCATGATCAACCAATGACTCGGTCTTCTGTCTCTTGGCCTGTGGTTCATGAGTGGGAGATGGAGGGGATAGATCTGTAGGTGATGGAGGCAGTGTTTGTGATGTGGATGCTTCATGAGATGGTTGGTGAGGTGTGGGAAGTGGAATCAACCCCTCATCTTGTACCATTTTGTATAACTCATCAAACTTATCAAGAATTATTTGCATTTTTTTCAGGGGATTAGGTTCATCAACAAAAAAATCCTTTGAAGCTTCTATCCTTCTCTTTCTTCTTATTTTCCCACTTCATCATTATTATCCACCTTTTTGTTGTTTGTAGTACATCAACAAAATACACCAAATTTATTATGACATCCTCCTCAGGGTCAAATTCATGAGATATGGCCCTCTTTGTCAGCAAGGTCCTTATAATCATATTAGTATGAGCCTCTGGGTCACACACTCTTTCCTTTCCAGACTTGAGGGGATAATTAACCCTCATGAACCTCTAAAATTCTTCTAGCATATTAGATCCAATGGCCAATTCTTCAAATACTGTCAAATCAGGAAAGAATGTTCCTTTCCTCTGATTCCTCATCAAATCATGTTCCATCCAAAGCATCTGCCACATGAATTCCAGAAAACATACTCTTGCAGGTAAAAATTTGGGCAAGATATGTGGTGCTTCATTATATTTGTATACTTTGATAATTGTTTGTTGTGGCATAAAGAACCAATCAACATAATTATGAGTACAACCAAGGTCTAGCTTATACTGTACAGGCTTCATTATATTCATCAATGATTTAGGTAACCTTGGTGTTGGGTAATCAAGGGAAACTATCAATCTAACAACAAAGTCATCTCAAAATACAAAAAAATCACATTTTGTACATCTGTTATCCCATATGTAACACTAGTTCTGTATAGGGCATCTTACTCCATTCTCTTGTGTACACAACTTCATCGTTCTAGTCCATTTCATTTCATTATAGTACAAGATTAAATGACATAACAAAGAATACTTCCTAAAAGCAATGGGATCCTTAGCCTGTTTGACCTGTAACAAACCCTCATGTATTTTCTCCTCAATTACAGATGTGAAATAAAATTCTACAGTTGACTCAGGGTGTTGAATTATCATGGCCATTATCATCAACCCCACTGACATATTTTCCTTTGCATTTATCCCCAATACTTGACACAATGCATGATAAGTGTTTTTGAAATAAACCTGAAAATCTAAAACTGGGAAAGGCTCCATTTTAGAGGAAGGGATGCAGAGTATTCTATTATTATCACCCATTTTCATATGTAGGGGGATCTCATCACTTCTATATGTTCTCCTCAACCTTTTGTACTCCTTCTCCAGTTTCACTAGATTTACCTCTATTACAGCTTGTTTATTTAGGTTAAAACCCTTGATAATTGCATCCCTTGAGACATCAACTAAACACCCACCATTTGGAAGCCTGACAATTTTAGTTGGGGCATGGTAGCTAAGGGAAAGGGCTTTAATTAACTCAATATCAATGAAAATATTGGGAACAATCACTTTAGCTAAATCAAGAGTCCACGGGTTTGATGTTGAAACCTTATCATTCCTATTTTGATAGAAATACCAATAGAGGTTCCAACCCGACTGAGGAACAATAGGGTCTCTACATCCCTGAGCTAAATCTCTAGAAACCTTCTTGGTTCTTTAGTCAACTAAACCAGGTAATAAAGAAAGAAATGGGGACCGTAATGAGGGTTTACTAGTTTTGGCTTCATCCTTTTTAACTCTTGCTTCAGTCTTCTTTGGTGCTATTTTTATAAAATTCAGAAAGGATGATGAGCAAAAATTACCCAGTGATATAATTTTCCTTGAAGAATTCCCTTTACTTCTACACTTTGAGCTCATCCCACTTAGTTTATTCTCAAGAATTCTTAACTTTACTGTATTTTAACACCAAGATGCATTTACTCCTGAATCATAAATTCCACAATTCAAATCTTTGTATCGAGCTCAATTTTATATTTCAATGTTTAATGATGTGATTGGTAAGCTTTAAATGATCCAATGGTTGATTTATTGCACTACCTCGAGTTACTTTTTACTCCCCTGCGGTATCATGGTGTCTCCTTGGTACATATATTCCATATACCGCTCTACCGCGGGTCACCTTTTTCCTTCCTGCGATACCATGGTGTCTTCCTAGTATTCCTCCTTAGTATACTGCTTTACCGTAGGCTATGTTTTGACTCTCTACGGTACCACAATATCCTTTTATTACTACTCTTTAGTGTACTACTCTACTGCAAGCTATGTCTTGACCCCCCAAAGTATAGCGGTAAAGGGTTAAGATGACAGTGTATAGTAGGGGCTCCTTTTACCATCATACTGTGAGCTACTTTGTAATGAGCTGTGGTAGAGAGGTATGATCTGAGGGCTATGTGGGGTGGCTAATATGGTAACGGTATCATTGTAAAGGGAAAAATTGACATTATGAATGGCAATAATGTGACTTTTTATGAAAATGTTATTGGGAATTTTGGAATTTAATTGATAAATCCCTTAGAATTTTTTATGAAAATTTTGGTTCTAATAGAGTATATGGATCAAGAAGGAGTGAGAGAGTAGATGGAATTAGTGTGGATCACAAACATCAATAGAAATTATATGGAGTTAGTGGGAAAGAAAACTAAAGAAGTGACTAAGTGGATTTATCAACAATTATTCAAACAAAAAACCAGAACGAAAGAAAAAAGGTGTAATCAAGCCAAAACTTATTGCTATTCATAAATATCTTTTAGATAAATATCACCTTATAATAATACTCCTTATTCTTCTATTAATTGGGATTTGGCCAAAGTGGGGAATAGGGACTGATGATAAAGCAATGCAAGGGGGAAATGGTTATCATCTCCCTCCACCACCTTCTCCCTGCCCCCCCCCAACTTCTGCCAGTGTTATGAAAGCTAGGGAGTTGGATCAAGGCCTTATTCTTGTCATTTGTAGTTTTGGTACTCTTGGAGAAGCTGGGCCTTAGCAAGATCTCCTAGCTCCTATTGTCATCGACTATTTGGCAAAATGTCAAAATGTTCAATTTATTTTCGGTGACTATTTGGCCAGAAACTGCAACCAACATTCTAGATGTTGGAGCCCCAAAGCTAGGGGGTAGTTGACAACTCCCCCAGGAGACTAACCACCCTTAAATCAGTAGATAGTAGTCCTCACTCTACAACTCCTACTAGTAATCTCAGTGGTGGTGATTTTTTCTGCCATAAGTTATTCTCCTAATAGCCCTCCATCGTTGCCTCTAGCCTAAATGAAGGCACTTATACTCCACCATAGGATGGCCCCTACAATATGCGATAGAGAATACACTCCATGGAAGATGGAATTATAGAAACAATGGGATGGAACCACCTGCAAGGGACACTCCATACATGGGTGAAAGGAAGGATGGAAGGAACAAACATTCTTTCTTTATTTCCAGAACAAACGAACATGATATTTTATTCTTTATAATGAAGGAGTCAAACCTTCATTCCACAAGGGAGGCCATCTGGCTGATCTTGTTTCAACTTCAATATGATTATCAACGTACCATTACCAAGTGCCTCCATATACTCTCTAGTGGATGCTTGACCTCTCAAAAAGATCAGGAAGGAGTCGAACCTTCAATCCACAAGGGAGGTCACCTGGCTGATCTTGTTTCAACTTCAATCTAATTATCAACGTAACATTTCCAACTACAATTTTATTCTACCATCAAAAAATGCATATTATTTATAATTGTTTCATCAAGGGAAAAAACATCTCCTATCAAATTACCTTGATAATACAAGGAATACTCTAAGGTGCCTCACAAATATCTAAAGAATATTTTAACTACATCGTAATGAAATCTACTATGTTTAAACATATATATAGAAAGAAATCTCATTTCTTGGGCAATGCTTAATCTAATGCAAACCATAACATACATCAAAATTACAATTGCACTCTAGTAAAGCACTCTTCTCATGTCTTCCATATTTGATGGAGATGCTGGACAATATAAAATAAATTTTCCCATCTATAAAAGGAACACACAATGTTCTACAATCATGAATATTGAACCTCTATAACAATGCATTGGCATACTTACTATGGCCAAGCCATAGCTATTTTATCACTCTATCTATTTTAATTTCCATCCCAATAATTTTTTTATTTGCACAAAGATATTTCATTTCAAATTAAGATGCAAGTTGAGACTTTAGTTCTGAAATCATTCATTTCCCTTTACCAATAAATAACATATCATCAACATATAATGTACATAATGAATAGGAAATTATCACCATTGGTTTTATAATAAACATAATGATTTTATTTAGAATGCTCAAATCTCAAATTCATCACATATTTATCAAATTTTTGGTACCACATTGTAGGACTTTGTTTGAGGTCATACAAATATTTCTTCAATTTACAAACCAAATTAACTTTTCCTTTCACCATGTAATGCTTTGGCTCTATCATGTATATATCCTCCAAATCACCATGAAGGAAAAAAATTTACATCCATTTTCTCAATATCTAGATCATAAGCAACATCAATAGAAAGCAAGAATCTAATGATTTTTTTACAAGAAATAATATCTCACCATAATCAACACCCTCAACCTGAGAGTAACCTTTTACAACCAATCATCTTTTGTACTTCTCAATACCTCCATTTGAACCAATAAGTTTTTATCATTTAGGTAATGGTACCGGATCCCATCTATCATTATTTTTCAAAGTTACCATTTCTTCATCCATATCAATCTTCCAAGATTCTATATCATTCATAAATAATGCCTCTTCTTTAGAATCATCCATGCTAGTAGTCAAATAAAAAATGCATCTTCAATCATTAGGTGGTTGTTTATGCCTTGTAGAACTTTCAACAAGCTAAGTTCAAAGTTATTCCAACTCTTATGAAGATTCAAAGATAGATGAGCTCTCCTAAACTTATTACCTATCTAGGGACCTCAATTCAACTTTCTAAAGTGCAGAAGGAAATTGAATCACATTTTTCTATTTAATTTGTTCTTGTTGCAATGTAACAAAAGAAGGCTTAGTTTCTCTAAAAATAACACTTTTTCTACATATTACCTTCTGTGCAACAAGATCCAAAATCTTGTATCCTTTCACACCATAATTATACTCGATGAAGATGCATTTCATGACCTTGTTCTTCAACTTTGTTCACTTCTCCTTTTGCACATGTGTATATGCCTCGCAACCAAAAACTCCAAGATTTATCAATGAAGGATTGTGACTTGACCATGCCTCCATATTCATTTTATCAACAAGAGTTGATGTAGGAGACCTATTAACTAGATAGCAAGCAATCATAACATCTTCATCCCAAAAATTTATCCTAGAACAACACCACTAAGCATGCTTCTAAGATTCTCCACCAGTGTCATGTTCATTCTTTTTGCAACTCCATTCTATTGTAGAGAATGCAAAGTTTCCTTTTGTCTCATAATGACATATTCTTTACATAATCTATCAAAATTATTAAAGAAAAATTCACTTCCATTGTCATCCCTCAAAAAAAAGAAATATTTCCATACTACAACTCAACCATTCTTTAAATTATTTAAATCAACTAAACATTTAGAATTACTCTTTAGAAAATATACCCAATTCCTACTATAATCATCAATAAATGAAACATAATATGTGAATTTTTCAATGGAAAGAATATCTATAGGACCAAAAACATTAGAATGAATAAGATCCAAGACACCACAAGATTTGTGAGAACTTGAGTAAAAATAAATATAGTTTATGTATCATAAATGTAATTCTCACAAAAATAAAATCAAGATTACAATCAGTCAACCCTTCAACAAGGTTTTTATTTTTCAAGGTCCTTAGACCCTTTTCTCCAATGTGGCCAAGTCTTTGGGGCCATTACATAGTCTTCTCTAAAGGTAATTTTGATTTGGAATAAAGAGCACTCTTGGGTACTCAAAATCCATGACCATCTGCTGAGGGTGAAACCCTCACACTTTTGAATAAAGAATCCATAGACTCACTTTTTACAAAAGTACTTTTGAATTCAATAGTATATGTGTCAAGCTTATACAATGTGCCAAATATGACACCTGCAGAAATTATCATAGCACCTCTAACCATCTTGCATCTTGTGAATTAGAAAATACTACCTACACACTCACATTTATTTAAATTTTTCTCACAAATAATAAATTTTATGCTAATCTAGGGATGTACAACACGCAATTAATCCTTTTTATTCTACCATCAAGAAACTTGATTTTAACTTTACCATGACCAAAACTATTTAAATAAGAATCATCACCTAGTTACACCTAATTTCCATCAAATTCTTCATATTTAGAATATCAATCTCTATTAGAGGTCATATGAAAAAGTACAGTTGATTCAATTAACCGTGCATCATTACTTGCACAAGTGGCCAAAGCTGCATTGAATGCATCACCATGTCTTCCTTCTCAAACTTAGGATCATTATCAAATTTCTTATTTTTCTTCTTCTTTTCTTATTTGCAATCCTTACAAAAGTGTTTAGGCTTATTGTAGTTCCAACATATAGCTTTGGAATTTTTAGGAGAGATGGATCTCCACATGGACTTGGATTTATCAAACTTCTCATTCTTCTTTCCTTTTTCCTTAGGTCTTCTACAAAATCCAAGAAGTCCTTAGCACTGATGGATACCTTCGTCCTTGTACCTTCAAAAAGTAAAGTACCCACAACATCTTCAAATTTGAAGGTAATAGAAGTGCTCTCAATAGTCATAACAAGAGAATCCTATGGATAAGGCAAAAAGAAAAGTAAGATCTAACATCTCTCTTCCTCATCCATTTTTAGATCAACTGATTCCAACTGAGCCACCAACATATTGAATATTTCTATATGTTCTAAAATTTGTCCACCCTCTTCCATTCTCAAGGAATACAACATGTATTCCTCAAAAAAATCTTGTTGACTAAATATTTCGATTGATATATCTCACCAAGTTTCTTCCATTAGTCTTTTTTTGTAGAGATCTCTTCATGGATATTGATTAAAATAGAGTGTTCCAAGCACAGTCTAATTATACCTTTGGCTTTATGGTCCATAAGATCATATTGAGTAGCCAAAATGGCATATGCAAGCCTTAAAACATTCTCATCAATAATATCTCATAGATCTCAATCTATTAAAAAATCCCCCATCTTCAACTCCCACATATCAAAATTATTACCAAATTTTTTTTAGATACATGTATTCTCCTTGATGAACTTGCCATCTAAAAATCCCTGCAACAAGATCACACAATATCTTCTACACAAGCTCTCACTCAAGATTAGATTAGTTCAAAAAACCCAACAACCCACAACTGAAACCAAAGGTGATCAAGCTTTGATACTACTTGTAAGGAGAACAAGGTAGCTGAATAAATCCCTACACTAATCTTGAGAGGAGGGTTATGCAAAAAAAATGATCTTTACAATAGTTACATAAATTAAACATAAATAACATTCATGCCACAAAATAGTGATTAATGTGGAGAAAAATATTTTGGGAGAAATATATCACACTCCAAAATCCACCCAATATATTATTCTAAAATCAATAGTATTACAATATACATGCAAAGCAAGTTTCTCACATGAGTATCACCAACCAAAGAGCTAAAGACAACTCAACAATGATCAAACTCACACACACTTGATACAACAGTGTAATTCTTTGCCATAATACAATTCCCTCATAAAATAGGGTTACCTTGTAGGGAAATCAAAGCCAACATAATCTATATCGTTAGATATGTGACCTAATGATAAATGGTCTAGATTTACAATGAAGATAAATATGCAAAAAATGGATTTTGGGGGCACTACCCTAAAAATCCCATTGGGGTCCATAAGGATTTTACCCACCTTGCACTCCCCTCCCCACACTCAAATTTCAAGGTTGATACACCATTTTCCTAACAATAATAAGGTTTTTAACTTATACATCTTACACTTTCTAGACTAGATTAAGTGAAATAATTTTATTTTATTTTTAGTTTAAAATTTAATCTATTGCCATACTAATAGTTGATTAAATAAAATTGTATCTAGATATATTCTCCTTCCTACTTAAGCTATGTTGGAGAAAAGAGAGAGAGCTAGGTTATGCAAAACATAATTTACTACAATATGGCTAAAATCAAAATAGAAAATCAAATTCATGACACAAAAGAGGAGTTTAAGAAATACTTGGGAATCATCCTCACAAGCTCAATACATTAGATTTTATCATGATGTGTGGATGTTTAAGTGACATGATGCCATTTCACTTAAGAATTGTTGTCCTATTATTATTTATTGTCTAGAAACCTTATAAAAATCAACTATTCCATCATATTTTAGACCTTTTACACAATAACAGGGACAATGGAATAAGTAAACCAAGGGAATATTGGATGATTAAAAAAATTATAAAAAATGAATCTAAACTAATTTAATTAAATGAAATAATAAAGTGGATGAAGAGAAGAGCACAAACAAACCTCCATGCATCTAAATATTTCAAGAAAGCAGGTAGCTTAAACAAAAGAAAGTTCTGGAATTACTTGGGAGCTTACCACGATTGGTCAAGCTCCTATTTACCTTTCAATTTTCACATGAAATCAATGATGTGGATGAAATGGAAGATGTGTGTCAACCTATCCTAAGTTTGTCTAGGACTAGAGAAACAAAGTGAAATAATCTCAATACCACTCCAAGATCTACAAGAAGTGATAAACTAGTGTGTTTGAGAGTGTCAAAACAAGACAAGGAACCCAACAAGTGTCAATATTTAATAGCAAAGAGTAAAGACTTGAACCCAATTGTCTCATGGCAAGAAGGGACATGAACTTGCAAATATCACATAAAGATGTCCTTTAGGATGTATGAATCTAAGGAAACCCCACACTAAATAGTAGAGTGCTCAAAGAACCTTTGAATTTTGGTAAAGGGTGTTAGTAAAAATCACAAGAACACTTCAAGTAAAAATGATTTTGCAAGAAATTCTCCAAGAGCTTGATAGTGAGGGAATGAGTTGTAGATATAAACAAATGGGAGAAAAAAATGGAAGATAAAGAGGCATGAATCTTGAATTGGCTATTGGAATTTGTCCCAAGATAGTTACAATGCCTAATCAACAAATAAATGAGGTAATATTTAAGAAAAATGTTTGTTTTATGTATCTAAAATGTTAGCGGATGTTTGCATGTCATGTAGACATCTAAGAAAAAGAGGTCATCTAAATGCTTGAAACATCAAAATAACATAAGGTAAATGTAAAAGTAATATTGGTTAGCATAGAAAGGGGGAAACACAAAAAAAAAAAAATCCTAGTTGACAGTGAGGGTGAAAAAAGGATAAGGCAAGGCCAAATGACCCT
>VDFB02234828.1:0-15817 GCA_007258455.2 Sequoia sempervirens | reverse complement strand
ATGGATAACTCTGCTTTACTCTTTCAGTTGTGTTTCTTATCTTGATGATTATGATGATGCAATCTCCTCCTTAGCCCACTTGTAATGAATAAGGGGCAGCATGCCGAGCTCTATCCTTGTGGAAGCCCATTTTTCTCCACATGCTTGGTCTTCAAATAATAATCAGCTTCATGATTTTCCGTATACCTACACAAAGAAACAAACAATGTTAGCATAAAACAACATATCATGATATTGATGTCTCTCTTCCAGCTCATATTTCTACACTTTTCTTAATTGTTTCAGTGCATGATTAGTAGCATACTACATTATTGTTGATGGTTCATGTAGGTATATTCATAGTCGGAGCTCTAACATCCCTCTCTTCCTTCCTACAGGTCAATGGAGCTCGAAGAAGACAAATGGTGCACCACTTCTACATCGACCATCAATTAATAGTTAATGATGATTATGTTTATACTTATGTGATTATTCCCTTTATGCATCTTCCATAGTGTAGTGTGTTGTTTATGACGCACCGTGATAGCCACATCCACGCCTTGTGTGGATATTTGATTTCAATCTTATGCTTGTCATTTTGAAAAGGAAAGATGCATCTCAATGCAAATTTGTACTAGCATTTGAATTCTCACAATCAAATGAAATTTTGTAAATATGAATCTCTTTATGAAATAAAAGAAAGAAAATTAAATGCTTTGTTTTCTGTATGCTCAATCATGTACCTTGTTTTATTTTGAAACATTGAATAACAACTTCTAAAATTTTGTTTCCTCATTTCAATGCATAATTGTCACTTGATGAATAATGAACAAAGTGCAAACAACACTTAAGCATAATGCAGAAATAACTGTAACTTCACTTTAAGATATAACAGCATTTAATCCAGCTCCACCAATTGAGCTATAGCAAAAAATTGGTAACAGAAAGAAAAATGGAAACATTTACAAATCTATAAATTGAAAATGAATTACCCATTGTATAGAGTTCCGCTTCCCTTTTCTCTCTCTTCTATTGCTTGACATTTGAGGCGACCTAGGGAAAATTATTTTTGTCTAGTCTGTGGAGGCAAACGAAGTACACACTATCAAGTATGAAAGTTTTGTTTTGAATGACTCTCTTTCTATATTTAAATTCCTATGAATCAATTGATTCCTTGGGAGGGAATCTATAGTTTAATGGGAAAATGTAACAATCGTAAAGGGCCAATAAATGATCAAACCCTATTAAAACAAACTTGCAGGGAAAACATATTTGAAAGGGTATAAATATATGCAAAATGAAACAAATGTATTGTAAAAAAATCAACGCTTGTGCACCTGTATAGAATGGTAATCTTTGGGGGATAAAAAGGGCTCAAAGTGTGGTTTTATTGAGAGTTAACATAAATAGGTCCCATGCTCGAGTCACACCCATTGATTAGAAAGAAAATGAATGTGTGCACATAATCAATTTGAACCATGAGCTCATTGTTCTATAAAAGAATAAGTGAAAATTATTAATAGGTAATTTAATCCTGAAGGTCTCACAAATTTGAGAAAATGATCTATTATTCAGTTGTCGTCTCAAAATCCCTATCTCCTCATCTTGTCTCGACCAACCTTTGTTCCCATGGGACCTGGCTGTAGTGGGGCGGATACAGTTTAACGACTTGTCTTGAAAGCACTCGACTACTTTTTTAGGAAGGAAGTGAGAAAGTTGTCTTTAGATGAAGGTATGGAAGGAAGGTCAGAAAAATCTAACTAGAATCCGAAATCTTGGGATGGGAATGATAAGTGAACTAGGGCATTGGGGTTTCAAAAACATGTTCACTACTCTTGGATGCATAGGAAATAATGCAATGTCTACAACTTTACCCTCGTCCTTTGCAACCACATGAGACTTGAAGGATTTTCCTATAAAAAAAATAATATTCACAACCCTTTCTTCACAATCCAATCCATTTAATCCAAACAAAAATATTCATGGGAATGAAAAAAAATAATTGTAACCTTACCTATGGCGTCGCAAACTAAATCAAATTTCTGATCTACTTGCTTGTAGCCCTCCTTCGCATCGTTTTTCCCTTTTTTGTCATCTCTTCCTTTGCATGGTGTTTTCCTCCTATCATCTCTTCCTTAACATGGGGAGTTTTTAATTTTTGTTTTTGATTCAGTAGTCGACGCTATAGTTGGCATAGTTAGCATTGACTTTAGTGCCATCTTTTATCCCTAAATGTGACCTTTTTGGGGTGGAAAAGGCAGCACAAAGTGTGCCTAATTTAGTGCTTGGAAGTGAAAAATGATGTATTTTTCATGGAAGTTGATAAATAAATTGATCCTAAATTGACTTCATCTTCATATGTTCCAAGGGAGCAATCATGGCTCCCTATTTTATCTATTCCTTATCCCATGTCAATTTTGTGGGTGCAAAACTAATAGAGGTTAGATTTGTGAACTCGGAAATGACCCTTAAACTTTTAAATTTAAATTTAAATGGGCCCATGTTCACCCTACACAAATAGATGAATCATCTAAAGTGTGAAATATTTCAAATATTATGTTACAAATTTGTATAAAAGGACAAACCCTAATTCATTACTATCATCTTAGATATAGGGCTTATTGGGGAATTATGAAAAATCATCTATGAGAACTAAATCATTATCATGTGACATTGACATTGCATCAAAATCCAATGTGTATTGCATGCTTCCTAGAGAGATTTGAGCTCTAGTTGTCAAGATTCCACGTGTAAACTTTTTGTGAAGAGAAAAATGTTGCAATGTCCTATTTTGTTTTTCATAGTGCGTCTTAATGAAAGCGGGTGTATTAACAAGATAATTTCAACAATATTCTCTTGGTGCACAACTGTTATGTGACTATTGTCATTGTTGTGTATTACAAGATCTAGAGGAGGCCATGGAGAGAGGACGTGGATGGCGTAGATCTACTAAATCGCAGAGAGGAAAGTGGGTGTTAATGGATATGACAACGAAATCTGTAGATACAATAAAGGTAAGAAGAGTAAGCAACCTAAACCAAAGGAGGAAGGTGTTTATGAATTCACAAATGCTACAAAATAGAGGAGATAAAGTTATTTTTTGTCCATGAGGCCTCTGAGGTCAAACTTATTGGTTGAAAATGCACAAGAATAGTGATTAAATTTGATTCTATGATTAAGGGAAAAGTTTGAAAATTAGGATGGCAAAAAAATGATATCAATATGTCAAATATATGACTAAAGTGAGGTTTTTGGGTTCGATAGCATATTCGTTGAAATGATATTATTGGTTTACTAAACATTATTTACTATGTTGTGTATTATAGGGGCGAGATGAGGCCATGTCATATCAAATGAGGACACAATAGATGAAGCGAGACATCAGGTACTCAAATTTTGAATTAACTTAGGAAAAAATGATCTAATGGAATTTTGTGATACGTCCATTTTTTTTCATAGTATTATTGAAATTTATAATGTATTATCCAATCTTGACATAAATTAATGCATGTTGATTATTTTAGATGGAGATTGGAGCAAATGGAAAGCTTGAGCATTCAACTAGCAAAAGAAGAAGATATCTATGTGGATGTGGACCTAAAACTATTAAATCATGTAGAGGATAGTGGGTGGAAGAGGCTATGACAATGGATCCTGGAGACACAACAAATGATTGCACTGAAAAAAAGGTTGGTCAGGACTATAGTACATGGGATGAATACTTTGAGAAAATAGTTGTTTGTGGATGTTCTATATGTCGTGGAAAGAAATAATTCAAACAAGAAATTGTACAAAGACATTACATATATGATGAGCTTCCAGTCAGTAGTATGCCTCCTATAATCGATTCAAATCGAATAGGATTTGTGGTAAGGAATTTTCCAATTTGATATAAATAACATATATACTTCATTTAAACATTGTTTTATATGATTTAAATAACTAATTTTTTTCTTAATGGATACTTGTAGGATAAAGTTCTTGGTTTAAAGTTTCTTGGATCACCAAATTATAGCCTATTGTGCAATGATCATTTATTAGATGATACATCTAACCAAAATATGTGCCAATATACCAGCTCAGAAGATGAGGAATTGATGAAAACAAGTAATAGAAAAAGAACTAGATTAAAGATGCATAATTTTCTTAAAGACAGGGGGAAGGTGGACTATATACCCTATGAGAATGAATTTGATGGAGATGATGACTTTCCCTTGAGTTTGAGATCAATTTACAAAAGAGACATTTGATCATCGACTATATTGCACTTGGCCTAGTGATCAACAACTACCTAGAGTGTACAAGGTGTTTCAATTTTGGGGATACAACTACATGATACAACCCTCCAATATTCATGGAGCGAATCTAGGCCTCTTTATTGTCCAAAATGTATATGTGGGATCTAAACATAGAAAAAAATCAGAACAAACCACTAGGAGATTAATGGCATATTATGGTCCATCATATTATAGTCAGCATATAAGCCACTAACAAAATGTAAGCCTAGCATGTCAACATATGGTCTAAATTTAAATATGTATACACATATTATCCAATTGGAAAGTGGAAAAGAAATGAATAGAGGTCATCTTATGTATATAGATGGATGTGCATACACACAAAAAAATATTGTAGGATTTATAAATAGTAGTAGGGGAAGGGACCCTACTGCAAGACCGAATTGCCAATTTGTTGAGATTATAAATGATAAAGATGGAGATATGGAAAGAGACGTTGATATATTTATAATGTTTGAGGCTATTATGGACCTTACCATTGGGGATGAGTTATTGATTGATTACGCCTTCATTAAATGCACTCCTGCACGAAAGAAAATGGAAGAACAAGGTCTCCCTAAGGATGTTCTTAAGGGAAGAAAACCAAAGAATAATAAATGAGTGTGGACTGATGTTTTATAAACTATGTTGTCAAAATTGTGTTTTATTTAAATTATTGTATAAAAAAGGTAGTCTATAAAATAATGTTCCATTATTCAATTGATGTATATATGTTCATACAATTTATATTTTTTATTTTTTAAGCCATATTTGATTATATTCCCTTAAAATTGATACATTTATGATTTATCCAATTATTGGAAAACATTAAATAATTCTTGTGTTTGTTGATAGGTAGAAGACGTTGGTGAAACACATACTAATACCCATGATCCAACTAGGTTATTAAGATTTGGATGAGATGATCCAAACCATTCTTTAAACAATACTAGAGTGAAAAGAGCAAGATTGAAGAAAATACTACAAGTTGAGAAATTTGAAGAGCTGATGAGATCCGCATACACTAATGACATGCTACATAGCCTTAATGATGATGATCATGATAGTGAAAATGTGGTGCATGAAGAAGGATTGAATGAAATTCTTACAAGTTTCTTTGGGGATGGAAACAATGATGACAATAATGATCATATGGTTGATAGTAATGATGATAGCAGGGGTAATTACCACCAACATAATGTTGATGATAACAACCTAAAAGACTCCATCAAGCAAGCAGTGAAGACACTCGTGTTCAAATTGGGTGCAAGTAGAACCTCAAAATTGGCATGCACATTAATATTATTAGAAATAAAGTCACTATTTGGTTGGTCAGACAAAGGATTCAATACCCTACTGAAGTGAGTTGAAATCTATTTCTTACTTTGCATTGTCAATTGGTGTACATAATTCATAAACATTTATCAACTTCGTTTATATTTCTTTAAGGGGATTTTAAAACCATATATTTTATATAAACAATCATAGTATAGATTGACATATCAAACATGTTCATCATAAGTCAAACATTGAATTGATTTAATCTCTGGCAATCTTATAGGGCACTAAAAACTAAAATATTCCCTAAAGAGAATGTGTTGCCATCAACTTGCATAGAGGCGCATCTGTTGTTGGTTGAGTTGGGGATTGAATATAAGAAAATTCATTCATGTAAAAATGATTTCATTTTATATAGAGATGAATATAAAAACAATGTAGAATGCCCTTTATGCAAAGAGAAGAGATATCATACAAATGTACAAGGTCCTACAATTCCAAAGAAGGTTTTATGTCAGATGCCAATTATACCTAGAATTCAACAAATGTTTCGTTGCAAGTCACTTGCACAATTGATGGACTGGCATGCAAAGAGTAGGAGTAAAGATGGATTCATGCAAATTTTGGCTGACTCCAAAGCAATGAAACAAATAGAGGAAAAATGACCAAGAAAATTCAAAGATGAACCCTGTAGTATCAAGTTTAGTCTTACAATTGATGGAATGTGCCCATTCTCTTTCCTAAGCTCAAATTGTTGTGTTTGGATAGTTAGATTGATAGTATACAATATTTCCCCATGGATGAGTGTTAGAAAGGAGCACCTTATGCTAACTCTCATTGTTCTGGGAAAACATCAAGTTAAAAACATGGATGCTTATCTTGCACCTTTAATTGATGAGATGCAACTACTATGGAAAGGCATAAGAATGTATGACATATCGCATCCTCTATCAAGTAGGTCCTTCATGTTGTATGGTGTGCTATGTTGGACTATTCGTGATTTCCCAAGACTTGGTGTTTGTTCTAGTAAGATAAAATATTTACGTATTTACACTCATAATTTATTTTCATCCCAACTTTCATACTTAGTTTTATACTATTTTTTTGATGTTATTAACATTACTTATTGAATTGCAGGGCTTCAAACAAAGGGGATATTTGCATGTCCAAGATGTGCAAAAAAATTTCAAGGGTGATATTCTAAAGATCTACATAAATTTATTTACGCGAACAATAGGGTTTTTGCTACCACTAGATCATAAGTTTAGAAATCGTCTGAAGAATCAATTTGATGGAAAAGTTGAAAATAGAGGCCCTCCCATGATTATGGGTCTAGGTGATTGCCTTAAGAAGTATGAAGATGCTGAATTGAAAGCTTGGGATGATTTTTTTGATTGGGGTGATTCAATTGGAGAACTAGAACAAGTTGTAGTTAATATGCCAGAAGGAATGAAAAGGAAATCCATATTTTATGAGCTCCCTTACTAGAAGGATCTATTAATATCTCACCTATTAGATCCTATGCACATCTTCAAAAATGTCCTAGATTGTATATTTTTCCATATATCAGGCAAAGAGAAGGACACCTTGTCTTCGAGGAGAGATATTTCTCTTTTGCGTACCAAAATTGATAGAAAACATTTGTGGCCAAATAGGGAAATGAAACATATGTAGAAGCTCCATGGATTTTGAAAAAAACAAAGCTAGAACAACTAAAAAATGTCATCCATTCAATAAGGACACCTACTGGCTATGGGTCATCATTGGATAAAGCTTTTATAGTTGATGGACATATCACAAGATTTAAAACACATGATTTTCATAATTTATGAAGGTATTATATATCATCATTTAACATTTAGTGGTAACATTGATTAAGTACTAAATACATTTTGATATTTTTTTGTGTGAGAAAAAATTACTAATGACCTTTTCATAAATGTGTTTGATAGCATATCATGCCATTAGCAATTAGGGGGGATTCTTGTCTTATAGTTGAATTAAGGAATGTCATAAGTCAATTGTCAGAATTTACAAGGTATGTTGTTATATGAAATGTTCATGTGTGAGAGACATAGAGATATTATATTGCATTTTAATTTTTGACTAAAGGTTCATACTAATTTACTATTCTTATATTAGGTGGGTGACCTCTAAGGAGATCCACAAATGTGAAGTGCCAAAATGGAAGAAGGAAATTGCAGAAGTTGTATGTGTATTTGAGAAGGAGCTCCCTACAAGTCCATTTACTTATACACCTAGTCGATGACATTGAATTGGCGGGTGTCGTATCAATGAGGTGGATTTTTTTCTTTGAGAGGTATATGAAAACTCTAAAAAGATATGTCTAACAAAAGGCACATCTAGAGCGTTGCATAGCTGAAGGGTATGTATTGAATGAAGCATTTTTCTTCCTGTGTGAATTCCTTGGTAAGGATTTTGAAGATGGGCCACACTTTTGGGATGAAGAATGAGTAGCGGATATTATTTATGGAGAAAAACCAAATTCTAATGGTGTTCAAGTAGAAATTAGTAAGTAAATTCATGATCAGTGTGGTTGTTTTTCTTGTAATTTAATTTACTTTGTAATTTACTTGTCAAATTAATAGCATGACATTTTGAATTTGAAATAAACATGTTGACATGTAATAGGTGTAGATGAAAGTGCTATACTTGACAAGTTCATTCTGTACCACATGGACTTTATGAAAAAATAGATTGATCTATATGATAAAAAGAGAGAAGTGTTAGAAGCAAGGAGATAGTTTAAGAGATTGAACCAAAGGAATACTCCACTTCCCACTGATATGCTTGGGGAATGGGGAAAATATTGCACACTAGAATGGGTTACTGAGCAAATTCAAAATCAAATAGAAGATGCAAGTATAGATTCAAACATAACAAAAGATGAAATCAACATGTCTAGAGGATGTGAAAGAAAGGTACAGTTAGAATTTTACAAAATGTTGTTTCCTTATAGTTTTGACACTATTAAATATTTAAATATTCATCATTATATTTGTTTTCACTCAAATAAATGGTCTTTCATAGGTGAGGAAATATCCAACAATGAGGGTATATGGTAGACATTATCATGTAGAAATTGTAGATGTAAAGAGATGATCCTTCGATTGTGGCATCATAGTTGACTTCAAGCAATCTAGTCGATCAAACTCAAAAGATAAGAATATAATTGAAGGGAATCTACAATATGTTGGGAAAATAAAAGAAATTATTGAGTTGTATTACCACTCTTTTAAATGTTGTATTTTTTAGTGTAGATGGTATGAAGCATTTGAGAGGACACAAAGACATGATACCCATAGTGGATTGTTTTCTATAGATTCCTCATGCTTCCAACCAGAGGATAAGGAGCCTTATGTTCTACCAATTCATTGTGAGCAGTTATTTCTTTAACTCAAACAAGAAGTGGTAGTGATCATTAATCTATTAATTCATAGTTTATTGTGAATATATACATGTGTTTATTAATCAATAAAATTGTTATAACATACGTCTAATATATGTATGTCGTTCACGTGTAGGTATTTTTCTATGAAGATATTTTGGACCCAAAATGGATATTTTTCATACATTATGATCCAAGATTAAGGCATGTATTTGATGAAACATTAGTGGATACTAAGTGAAACAATGATGGCCAACAAAATGAGAGAGAGGGACTAGAGAACATCGAAGAAATTGACATCCATGATGATGTTGAAGATGGTTATGTTTAGGAACAAGAAGACAACAATCCAGAGTTAGATGATGTTATGGAAGACAACAATATGGATGGTATAGAAAATGATTATCCAAATACATCTGGTAACAATATAGATGGTCTACAGTCAAATTTCAATGATGATGAAGATGATGCAGGTTAAGATGAGGATGATGATAATATTAAATACTTGAAAGAACATATGAATATTGACAATGATACACTAGATGACATTGTAGCAGACAATAATGTTAATGACCAAGACTTCTAAATTTTCAAAATTATTTGCAATCCATGTTTAAAAAAGGATGATTCTTATGGCCTAAACTTTGAAATGCTTCAGTAATATTAATCCAAGTGTTAAACTATAGAACCGCTACTCTCCATTTTGATGGTATATAACTTGTTTATTAGAAATATTTTATTAACTATAGATTTAGCTTGATATTTATCTCCCAATTTCTTTAAAATAAGTGCTATAATGGTCTCTTCATGTACATTAAACAATAGTGAATTAGTCAAATAGAGTAATAGTTATGGATTCATGACACATTCACCATTCTTGTGGGTCTATATGTGATAATGGGTTTTGTTGATGGTGTTTTCTGCACAGCAACAACTCAGACAGAATATAATATCCTATCTCTCTTGAAAGGTTATCTTCAATAATAAATCACTGAAAATCACCCCAAGGTCTCTCGGGTGTTAGGTCATAACAATGCATAAAACAACTCAGATAAAATGTGAAATGCTAGTAATCACAATCGGACCTTACTACAAGCAAACTGTATCCTTTCAATTTATCAGATCTGACAATATGGTGATCTTGAATCCTAAATCTAACTGAACAATTAAGGAAATAGCAAAAGGTAGGGATGCAAGGAAGTAATAAAATTTAAACTACTGTAAGGACAAGCAATGTAAATGACATATATGTGGAATGGACCTATCTCAAATAACCAATTCCTGATCGACCCACAATGCAATCTTACAAGAACGGTGCAATCTTCTGAGGTATTTAAATTTTCAAATCATAGACTTGCATCTACAATCGAACTTGAGCACACTGAATATACGGTCCAGGTTGACTTTACCAGCCTACTACAATCAGATAGTTACTGGGAGTATAGACCAGAGATAGCTACAAACATTCCAAATATGAAATCACAAACATCATTTATCCAACCAAAACTAATTTACTTCTGAGTACTAAACCCTAAATCTTCAAGCAATTTAAAAGATAGAACAAAGGAACCATGCAAGATGAAATAACACAAAGGATTTCACCAGGAAAACCACAATGTCTTCAATTGTATTAATCACCAAATGCTGCAACAATTCAACCATTCTGATACAGTATTTGCTTCAAGAAAAGACTAAGAAAATCTAACTATTGCTCTTGCTTATCTCTATTTCTGCTTAGCTAACCAATGTATAACCCTTACAATGAGGCAAGAATGCCTATTTATATCAAATTTTCCCCAAAACATGTCGGCCCAGCCAAACATTTTACAAAATAATAAAAACTGCCAAAACAGGTCGGCCAAGGAAACAAACTAAGGCACACATTTAATGCCATCATCCAAGTCGGCCAAGGAACAATCCTCAAGGAAGTCCGGTCCAATGCATGCCCTATGATAATAGGGAAGCACAAATCTCAAAAAGAGCATTAACTGCCACTCCCCTTGTCTTTCTTCTGCACTGACGTCCCTTGGACACTCGAGAATATTCTATCCAGCTCAGCAATAGGTGGCAATGGCAAAACCTTGAGCCGACATTTAATTGAATCTATCTCTTCCTTGGACCGCTCGACAACTTTATTCCAGTCTTCCTTACTTGGCCATGTATCTATCCATCACCGCCAAGTATGTGGCTGCATCATCAAGTAAGTGGGCGGTGACAGCTCCATCAGAATCCGGGGCATAAATCTCATGCCACCACTCCTTCAATTGCTCATGGCTCAAATACTTGGGAGCTATCTTCTTCCTCCCTGTCATTACCTCAAAGAAGGCAATGCATCCGTCATAAACTGATGTCAGGTCACCATCAATTGACTTCCTTCATTTTTGTATCTTCTTTAATGCCTTCTGTCTGATCTGCAATGCCTCGAACCACTCCCATGGTTCATCCAATCCGGAAGAGGGAAGGATTCCATCCTTAACCAACTGCTCTTTTCCATGCCCCAGGATAGTCCTCGACTTCTGCAACAGGAAATCTATGTCACCCTTATCCTGAGACAAGATGTGCTCTAACAGTTCTTTTGCCCGAACTGCATCCTTGCCCACAGACAAGATCTCCTTAATAGCATTATCCCCATTTTTCTAAACATCCATCAACCAGTTGTTAGCAGCTTGGGCGGAGGCCTTCATCTTTTCAATTCCGGAGATTGTCTCCCTAGGCAGAAAACCTGGAGCAGCAGAAGAGGATGGATGGAGAGACTGTAGAGGCTTCATTACCTCTTCTAAACATTTCCTCAATCTTTCATTTTCTCTCTTCAGCTCCCATTTAGATTGGGTCTCCTTCTTCAGCCTGTCAACAATTATGGCACTCGACCCCTCAAACTCCTCAATATCTTGCTCTAGGGAGGCCGGGCTGAGATTAATAGTTTAGACATTGTAGTCCTGGCCTGTTATATCATCCCTCATTTTATCTGCTGCAGGGGTGGCGATGTGAACTACCCTGTTGTGTGCTTCATCCCTTTCCACTCGGGAAATCACCTTAGCAGCTTTCTTCTTCTTTCCTTTGCCGATCTGGGACAGCATTTCATCCCAATCCAACGGAGTGTCCTCAACAATTACCTGTTTCTTCCGGGCAATTTCCTTCTCCACCCAGTCCGGAGCCACCGGGTCCGTCCGGATTCCTTCTGTTCTTCTTTCTCCCAGATTGTCTGTCACCTTGACCTCCTCCGCGGCTACCACCTCGACCTCCTCCTCAGTCATTACTTTGTCATCTTCTTTCTTTGGAGTCTGCTCGGCTTGGTCAACCTCCTCAAGTCCCAATTCCGGAAGCACTAGTGATGGAGTCCTAGCAGGTATGCTTTCCTCCGGCTCAGGTGATCCACGGCCTTTACCACTTTTCAGAGAATCTTCATATTGTACTAGCAGGGAAGTGTGCCTTTCCTCTGTCTCCACCTCAAGCTCGGCCGCTTCATTGTACAGTGTCCCCTCCTTGAACTGCTCAGCCTCCCCGCTAATTCCCTACTCATCCGGATTCTCTGGTTCTGGTGCACTTGGCAGAGGAAAAATAGTCTTATCTTGCTCTTCAACTGGTTGCGTTGGAGGAGAGTCCCTCGGCTGCGCAACATCCTTGGGAGAAGGAGTTCTTGATTTCCTGATATATACTTTGGTTTTCTCCCCTCCGGAACTCTCCACATCTACAATTGGAGGCTCATCCTCTGAAGTGGCCTGATCCTTCTTCTTGGCTGTCCTTGTAGTTCTTGTCTTCTTGGGCGGTGGAGGAGCATCCTCCTTTTCAGCCTTTTCTGTTTCTTCCTCATCCGAGGACTTGCTAATTGTCAGGGTCCTCCACCTGCGTTTGCCAATTGGTTTCCTCTTCGTTGCAGGCTTAGCTCCCGTAGGACCTCTGATTTTAACCTTGAAGGGTGAGGTTTTAGCTGATTTCCCTTTGGGGTCCTCTTCCCTGGATTCTTCAGAAGTTGACATGGGGTTGAGATTCCCCATCAAGTCAAAGGTGCAAGCCACTTTGGCATTCTCTAACTCCCAGACTTTATGCTTAACCCAAGAAAAGGTGAATCTCAACACAGGAGCCATCAGGTCCTCCAATTCTGTCACTTCGGGCTCACTCCAATCAATGTCCCCAACTGACCTGTCTTTTATGGACTCATACACATGGTCTTGAACCAACTTTCCATCATCATCAAGCTGATCCAAAATTAGCTTAACATTGTATTGTCTAATGGCCTCTACAGGCAGCCTGGAATACCTTTTCTTCCTTGCATCAAGGTCATCCTTGATGTTGACCCAATAGTCTTCTAAGTCCTCTTTATGCCTGTATTCCCGGGTAGCCCTCTTTTGAGCCTCTCCAGTTATGTCAAAGTTCATTCTCTTCGAATGGAAAGAGAATCCATAAGCTGCCAACTCCTCACCCGTAGTGTGAGCCGATTGAATAGATGGGCACACTTCTCCCACACCAATTCCAAGAGGGAAGTCCCCTCCGAATCCTGTCTTATGCTTTTCTCTCTTCACAACTGCATCAAACTCACAAATCTGCCTTACAACTTCTAGTAGCACAATGCGGTCAGTAGGATACCGAGGCAACCTGTAAGGGGCAACTAGACATCCATCAATCCAGAGGTAGGTGAATGTAGGGAACTGGATAAACCATGCTCCATAGTTCTTGATTAGTCCTCTAGCCCCATCGGATAATCTGATATGTTCTGCATTTTGAAGTGTCCGGGTAATGTGCATTGTGAATGCATCATTTGTCCTCCTGTAATCCTTATGTCCCAAATGCAGCTCCGGATAAACCTCATAGATTATGCTCTGCCCAATGGTTCCCCTCGAAGTCAAGCCTTTGTATGGGTAGGAAAAGGCCAGCACATACATAATGTAAGAAGACATATTGAACTTCTTTGCTTCTAGGACATTTCTCAGTTGTTTATCAATTTCTGCACTAATGAGTCCTGCCCAGTGATAGTTTGTCCCCTGGCTCATCTTGGTGATCACATGGACCATCCAATTCTCCAATACCCCTGCAGTTCTCAGTCCAGCCACCCTGCTCAACAGTGTGATGGCATCATACACATCCGACCTGAATTTCACCCTATGCATCTATTTGGGCAAATTGGAGTGGTGAGATTTTGGCTTCTCCAGCCATGAATTGATGATCTGCTGAGCTTTGGTTGGCTCATTCTCGTAATAGGTCTTGGCAGTGTCAATGTTTAATGCACAGACCGAAGGAAGATCCGGCATGTTGAAAGGTTCGTGCAATGGAAGCCGGACTGAAGTTTATCATTTGTCCTCCTGTAATCCTTATGTCCCAAATGCAGCTCCGGATAAACCTCATAGATTATGCTCTGCCCAATGGTTCCCCTCGGAGTCAAGCCTTTGTATGGGTAGGAAAAGGCCAGCACATACATAATGTAAGAAGACATATTGAACTTCTTTGCTTCCAGGACATTTCTCAGTTGTTTTCAATCTCTGCACTAATGAGTCCTGCCCAGTGATAGTTTGTCCCCTGGCTCATCTTGGTGATCACATGGACCATCCAATTCTCCAATACCCCTGCAGTTCTCAGTCCAGCCACCCTGCTCAACAGTGTGATGGCATCATACACATCTGACCTGAATTTCACCCTATGCAGCTATTTGGGCAACTTGGAGTGGTGAGATTTTGGCTTCTCCAGCCATGAATTGATGATCTACTGAGCTTTGGTTGGCTCATTCTCGTAATAGGTCCTGGCAGTGTCAATGTTTAATGCACAGACCGAAGGAAGATCCGGCATGCTGAAAGTTCGCGCAATGGAAGCCGGACTGAAGTTTGCCAAGACTCATCCCTCAGTACTGACCACCATCTGGGTATCAAACGCATACTGTCTTGCACATTCCAAAATCAACTCATAGCACTGAACCGCCGGAGGGAACCCTGCCACATGCACTAATCCAGAGTTCATCATTCCTTGTCTCAAAGCTGACTGTTCCTTCTCAGCCGCTCTCTGCTTGAACTCCTCATAGCGCCAGGCACCAACATTCGTGTCAGATACCTCGGCCCACACGGAGGACACCCTGCTTTCCGGGAGCTGATTCTTCATATCCAGTCTCAACCGCTCTGTCTCAGAAATCGAAGATGCCCCTGCACCGCCTTTGGACTTCCCAGTAGTAGCTTTGCTTGATTCGGCCTACACATCCAAAAATCGTCATTAGAATCCAATTATTATTCATATTCCAATTCAAAAGGTTAGCACAAATCATGTAAATCCATCAAAATCCATTGCTAACTATTAATCTATCGAGATCCAGAGAAATCAGACAGTCCAGGAAAAATCTCGCAATCCGGGAAAATACCGTCGGGGCGGAATTTCGGAGAAATCCGACCCAGACGGATTCCTGCTGCCAAAGCATCATTAATCATATAGATCATTAGTGCAAATGGAAAAATCAAAGGATAATCGTTAAATTCACTCATTAGCAACAAGAAATAATCATTAGACAATCATTCCACCAATCCTATCATCAAAATATCGCAAAGCACACAACCAGACAGGAAATCCAAAAAAATCCGGATGGAATGGATTTTCGTGGACAACTCAAAATGCACCAGAAATAACGCCAACCTGCGGAATAAACCCAAACCGGGAAAATCCAGAAGCGAGGAAATTCCGTGACGACCTCGGAAACCCGAAAAACGATGGAGGCGAACCAAAACTCGAATGATCACAGGATCTTCCTGACCCGAGCTCGAATGATCCCAAAACTGACGATAAGCAACAAGACCCATGGCGCAAAGGATTTAGACCCCTCGAAAGCACACAAAGGATGAACCTCCACATCAAAATAAAGATGCCCTAATCCGAATGGCCAAACCACCCACCATTAAAACCA
>VDFB02234826.1:0-20642 GCA_007258455.2 Sequoia sempervirens | reverse complement strand
CCATAATTGTATCACCAAAGAAATATCTCTTCCCTAAAAATTGAACTAAAACATTTTGGTATAGCCTTTTGGATCACTTCTAACATAGTGAATAGATACATGCATAATACTATAGACAATCATCAACTTATTTTATCAAAATAGCTAGCAATATATAGTTCTACAACTCAAAATGATATGAAAATGCAATTACCAACACATAAAGGTATGATAGAACAACTCCATTTGATTCACATTGAACTCCTAAAAAGATAGTGCCACCTCTAATCATATATTTTTGACAACCATATACACCTTTGACATCAATGACAACCCATTTTCAACAATCTTCCGCTTTATCATTGATGGCAAATAACAAAATGTTGGCCACACATGAATACAAATTTGTTTCTTCTCCCCACTAAGTTTCCAGTACTCCCCTTACAGGATATAACATTTTGAGTTCCAATTTCCCCCCTTAATGTCAATGAAAAAGGTCATCAATCATGTGGATCACTCTACAAGCATTATATGATACTCAAAATAATTTGCATACACCCTTTTCACACTTTCATGCTACTTTATGTTGGTGCAAGCAAACAAACACTAAACCTAGCATCACTTGTAAACCCAGGAAACACAGTCTTGAGATAGAACATTGAGAACCCAACTTGCGGGACACTTTAGTCCCAAAAAATGAAATTAGAAAATAGATAGACAATTTTAACTAACCCTCCAAACCACAATACCATAACATAAAATATAGAGAAATATAGAGTATTCCCCTCAACCTATACTTCCTCTTGATTTAGAGGAGGGAGCAACAAATCCCAACTTCTTCCAAAGAAACTTTGAAGTCTCCTTCAGAAGTAGATTTTTGAAAATATCTAGCACTTGTTCCTTAATCTCAACATACCCCAACTTTACCTCCTTCTCTACAACCTTCTCCCTCAGAAAATGATACTTGATTGCAATGTGTTTTGTCCTTGAGTCCATTACTAGATTCTTTGAAATGTTTATGGAACTGGTATTATCACAAAGAATAGAAATAGGTTCACCAAACTCAATATTCATCTCCTTTAGGTTTTTCTTCATCCACAATACCTGAGTGCAACATGAAGCTACTACGATGTATTTTGCTTCTGCTTTAGATAATGAAATTGAGTCCTATTTCTTGCTTAACTAGGACACCAAACTATCACCAAGAAAGAAAGCTCTATCGCTTGTACTCTTTTGGTCATCTGTGCTTCCTACCCAATCTACATATGTGTATGTAGTTAGAGTGAAATTTTCACTCTTTGGATACCACAGGCCAAAATTCATTATAGCCTTTAGATACCTGAATATTATTTTCACAACTTTGACACGAGTTTCCCTAGGCACTGCCTAAAATTTGGCTACCATTCCAACTGCTTGCACTATATTTGGTCTAGATACAATCACATACAATAAACTTCTAATTATGGACCTATACAAGTTTTAGTCTTCCAGAGTAGATTCATCATCTTTACTCAGCTTACATCCTATAACCATAGGTGTACTTACTGTTTTGCATTCTTCCATCTTGCACTTACTCAAAATTTCCTTTATATACTTGTTTTGAGAAATAAATATTCCTTTTTCTAATTGAGCAACCTATAAACCAAGAAAGAAAGATAATTCTTCAAGCATTGACATTTCAAATTCACTTTACATTGAATTTCAGAACTCCTTACACATGTCATCATTTCTTCCACCAAAGATAATGCCATCAACATAGACAATAACAATCACTAACTTGTCACCTTCTATTTTTATGTACAAATTATTATCTGTACTGCCTCTCCAAAACCATTGCTATTGTAGATACTTGTCCAATCTATAATACCAAGTTCTAGGAGCTTGTTTAAACCAATACAAATCCTTCAATCTACACACATAATCCGAATTATCTAAACATTGAAACCCTTCTGGTTGCTCAATGTAGACCTCTTCTTCCAACTGTCCATTCAGGAATGCTAACTTCACATCCATATAACATACTTTAAAATTCTTGGATGCAGAAAGAGCCAAAAACATTCTGATAGCCTCTAGTCTTGCTACCGGAGAAAATGTCTCCTCAAAATCAATACCTTCAACCTAAGCATACCCTTTGCACACAAGTCTAACTTTGTTATGGATTACTTCTCCATCTTCATTCAGTTTTTTCCTGAAAACCCACTTAGTACCAATAACATTCTTGCCTTGAGGTATTGGGACTAGTTCCCAAGTTTTATTTTTCCTGATCCGAGTCAACTTATCCTTATTCTTTGCTTGTTTTTGTATAAGATTTTGGTTCAATTTTTGACAACAATAAAAAATGTATTTGCTCATTTTCTCTTCCAATTTTTCTTTGGGTTTGTACTCCACTATTTTTTCTCCTATAATCTGATCTTCAGAATGATTTTTCTATACATACCTTGCTGGTGTCTTTGGAATAGTGTTCTCAAAATAAGCTTTTGATTCTTTATCATTGTTGTGGATTGGATCTTCATCATCTTCTACATCTAGAATGTTGGTATTTTGAATGGTCTCATCAACTCTCACATTTGTACTTTCCACAATTTTCTTTAGCCTATTATTGTAACACTTGTATGGTTTGCTTGTCATAGAATATCCAAGGAAAATACCTTCATTAGACCTATAATCAAACTTACCCAAGTTTTCTTCATCCCTTTTGATGTAGCACTTGCTTCTGAATATCATGAGATGTCTGATAGAAGCCAATCTTCCTCTCCATAGTTCATATGGTGTTCTATTAGTCTCAAATTTGATTTGAGCTCTATTCAAAAAATATATTGTAGCCTGAACTGCTTCTCTCCAGTACATATCTGGTATATTTGCTTGACTTAACATTGTTCTTTCCATATCTTGTACAGTCTGGTTCTTTCTCTCAGTAACTCCATTCTTCTCAGGAGTCCTAGGAGTAGAAAATTTCTCTAAATTCCATGTTCTTCATAGAATACATCATACTAATCATAATTGAATTCTCCACATCTATCCGAGCTCAAAACCTTAATTGTTCTTCTAGTTTTATTCTCTGGTAACACTTTGAAAGCTTTGAACTACTTAAATGCTCATGATTTTTCTTTTAGAAAGGTAATCCAAGTCATCCTAGTGTAGTCATCAATGAGCATCATAAAATATTTATAACCTTGTAGACTCTTTGTCCTCATTGGTCCACATAGATCTATATGGATCAAATCCAATGGCTTTGATGTGGAATACTCCTTTGTGGGAAATATGGATTTTGTTTTTTTTCCCTCATGGCATGGTTTGTAGATTGTAGACTGAGGTTTCTTAATCTTTGACATATCCTAGACCATTCCTCTTGAGCTAACCTTCATAATGTCATCAAAATTGATGTGTCCTAATCTTATGTGCCAAAGCCAACTTTCTTCTCTCTGCATAGTAAGATAGTTTTTTCCATTCATCCCGCTGAGACAATATATGTCACTATTTATCCTACGTCCTTCCACAATCAGTTCTCTTGTACCTAATTTCCTAATTTCACAACCCTTAGTGCTAAAATAAAGCTTATAACCTTTATCACACATCTGACTTACACTTAAAAGATTATGCTTTAGTCCTTCAAGATACATAACATCATGAGTTTTTGTCCTACCACCATCAAGACTCAAAGTACTATTACTAGTAATTTTGGAAATATAATTATTTCCAAGAGTCACAAAACCTCCTTAAAATTTCTTGAAATTCATGAACTTAATTTTATCTCCAGTCATGCAGCTTGAATATTCATTGTCTATGATCCAAAGATTCTTCTCTTTCTAAGCATGTAGAGCAGTTTGAGCTATCATTGATTTTTTTGAATTTTTCTCTTCTGAAATCCTTTATAGACTTTATCTGATTCATGACTCTAAATTTTTTATCCTTTTCTTCCTGTTTTCGATAGAGGAGGACTCAAAAAATTACTTTTATAGTTCCTAACAATGTGTCCTAAGTTGTTACATTTGTAGCAAACAATATTAAAATTATACAGAGGTGCAAATACATTACTACTAACAGAGTTATTTCTTCTTACCAGAGCCTTTTATAGTCCACAACCTTATGACCAAAATTATTGCAATTAAAGAAATAACTAGAAAAATAATAATTGAAGCTGGTGTTGTATCCCTATCTTCTAAACTTGGATAAAACTGTCATTTTATGTCTTGATTTCATCACTTGCAAGAACCCTTTTAGACTTTGTACTTCCATAACCAGTCACTTATGGACTCCCTTTAGTAGGCTTCACTAGTCGTTCTATCAATTTATTCTTCTGATCATCAAAACCAATTCTGGTTTTGACATACATAGATCTCTGACATCCCAATATCTTATATAGAGTCTCAATACTCTTTCCAAACTTTAATTGTAACTGATGATTTACCTTCTTAAGTCTTTTCTTATTGACACAACTTCTGGTTCAAGCTTCTCACAGTCCTTGTCTTTTGATAGTAGCAATATTTTAGTCAAGACTTCTTCAATCCTTTTTGTTTCTTCCGCTTGTACCTTCAAATCAATGATTGTCTTTTCTACACTTTCAAGCTTTTGAGATAAGTTGTCTTTAGCCTTCACTTCTTCAATACTTTTATCTCTTTTCTGGTACATAGTAACTCCTCCACAAGATCTACCCCTTAATCATCATTTTTGGAATGCATTTATTTAGTATCTTCAATAGTTTCCATGGTTATGAATACAACCTTCTCTTTTTCATCTTCAGAGATGTCTTCATCCTCTTCATTAGTAGAATAGCTTTCTTCATTAATGAAGAAACTCTTTTGAGCTTTATTCCCTTTCTAAAATAATTTATTTCCATACATTTTCTCAACATTGTTATATTCCTTATAAGGAAACTTAGCCATAAAATGTTCCTACTTCACTACAATTAAAACATTTGAACTTGGTAACTTACCTTTATACTTATCAAAACCTCTTTGTAGCTTTCTTACAAATTTTTCCTCCTTTGGAGCTGATCCAACATCAAAATCTAGATCAATTTTCTTCTTGGATGCTCTAAATGCAACCTCTTTCATTATTGAGTTTTTACTATCAAACCTCATTTCATAGGTATTCAAGATACTATGCAATTCAACTATTTTTAAAACATTCAGATCCTTGGATTCTTCAACAATAGAAAATTTAGAATTAAACCTTCACTTGGAATATCTGAGTACCTTCTTCACAACCATGTTTTCTTTCAATTCCTCACCAAGACCCTTGATAGAGTTGACAACTTCACCAATGTAGAGAAAGAATGTGGCAATGCTTTCATCCTCCTTCATTTTCAAGCTTTCAAACGAGCTTATGATTTTAGATCTTAGCTTCTTTCACCTTTTCATATCCTTCATATATGGTGTACAATTTATCCCATACTTACTTCGCATTCCTACATTGCATAACTTTCACAAACTCAAAATTAGATAAACCACATAAAATAGCATTCCTAGCCTTATCATTATTTTTACAAGCCCTCTTTCCAGCCTAATCCCTCAGAGGATTTTGAAGAATCTCATATCCCTCTATAACTGACATCTAGATATCAAGACCTAGTTCCATCAAGTATGCTTCCATCTCAACCCTCCATAATGCATAATTCGACCCATCAAAGAGTAGTGCCTTATTTTTAGACAATCCCTCTTGTGTCACTGAGTGTGCCATCCTGTATCTACCTCAAGATGATTAGCTTCTTCAAATGAACTTGGCTCTTATACCAATTGAAGGGCACACAATCTACTGAGAAGGGGGGTGAATCAGTAGATCAAATCTATTTAAAACACTTAACTCAATCACATACCAGAGCATGAAACTTGAATCTTCACTACTACTAATCAAGCATCAATCAAGAACAGACATCCACATCTAGTAGAACACCAGATATACGTGGAAACCCAAGATGGGAAAACCACGGTAAGAATAACTGCTTGGATCTACTATCCAAATCTAGCCTCACAAAGCATGAAGATATAAGTGAATTTTATGGTATGAAGTAGGCATCAACCTACCAAAGACACCAATCTCCTATTATATGTTGGCACCAACCTACTAGAGACATCAATACCCAACATAGATTAGTACAACAATTAGAACACTAGTCCTACCGAATTACATAGATAAAGCTTGCAAACCTTCAATTGTAGCCAAACACATCTCATACACTTCTAAACTAGCTACAAACACTCTTCCACACTCCTTAAGATCTTCTAATAATGGTGCACACTTTGAGATGTAACTCTCCTTGAATAACTCTAGCTTCATAATTGTATCCTTGTATGTTCACCACCTTCTCTTTAATTATAATTCACATTGTGCATCTGTGCAATTGAGGAAGGAATATATATATATATATATATATATATATATGGCATTGTATTAACACTCTTCTATGCCGAAAAAGGATCCATAAATAATTGGGACGACATAAGGTGGACCTAAATTCAAATTACATGAAATGTGCCACAAGTCAATCCTAAATCAAATTTGTTGCAACCAAAAGAACATGATGTCATGTGCTACCACATGAACCTTAACCAAGTCCTATCTTGACACCATATAATAGGATTATTGATTGAAGCATGAAAAGTGGTAAATTCCATTTAGATTCCATTCACCATTATTGAAGGAGAGAACACTCCCATAAAAAATAATGGTCAGAAACAATTACTATAGTAGGATTCTCAATAATGGGTAGCTACATTCACTCAACTTAAGGGCATCTACAGAAACATTTTTCTATAACCAATAAATAGTTATTTTAGAGAATTTGAAGATTTGATTATTTTGAGTATCTTAGTCAAGATAGAGTTAGGATGTCTTGCAGAGAAAACATCATTTGAAAGGTGGGATGATGTTGGAAGGACAAATTCAAATTTACAAGAAGCCTCATCAATATGTTCTATTTGGATTGCGGCTCCATTGTAAAATGGTGCAAGATCTAGTGCTATAAGCAATCCTCTTCATCCCTTCCATGTTGGCTCTATTCTCTCTATGGAAATATGTTATTAAAAGAGTTAAGAAAAACACAACTTGTATTATAAAGCCACTCTCTTTGGTAAGAAGAATTTAGATATCCCCTTTAGGTGATTGCATCCACCCATGTGTATTAGAGTACACATGATCATAAAATAAGGAAAGTTACTCAAGTGTACACTATTTTTGTAGAGGAAGGGGTTCATAAGAAATATGGTTTGTACATCACCATCATCTACTTGGTGTTGAACTTTACCACATAAAGTTTGGAAAAGAATAACATAATCATTGATAGGATAATTTTATCAGTAGAGACACCGAGTTAGATCAATTATAGATGTTTTCAAGTTCATATTAAAATGGACAATATCTTAGAAAATTTGTGGTTAATTGATAAAAGAAATGGATGAACGTAGGAAGTAAAGAATAGAATCATTGAATAACATAATCCCTTAAGGTTTTTTTGAAATAACTTAGCTAATACTTTATCCTCATATGTATAGGTGGATTAGTCCAAAGGCTAATTGAATCAACTAATACTTTCATATTAAAATAGAACACTCAAAACACAAATCAATATATTAAATATTACTTAATCAAAATAAATTCCAAAAACTATAGGTGTAGAATTGTCATCCTTACATCTATTAAATATGTGAATAATCATACAAAGTTTATATTTTTCTTTTGAATTATTATTTGGAACACCCTATTTTTTCTTTATGGTAAACTTCGTTATCTTTTCCTTTTGATATATTGAATTGTGACTACCTACTTCTTTTTTTGTCCTTATAATTTTTTTTCTTAATACAAAAAATTGTGTAATAAAAAAGAAATTCAAAATTATTATTTGAAACCCCCTAGTTTTTTTTATAGTAAACTTCTTTATCCAAGGGAAATGACCCACTAGTTGAGCATGTTCCAATAGTTATAGCATTTGTTGATTTAAAACCCAATATTTTTAACAATATTGAACCAATAGTTGTGACTTTAAAGTTGTTAGTTACCAATAATTGAATAATATGTATTCCTTAGATCTAAAAAACAACAAATCATGTGATGCCACATCAGCGCACCAATAAAATATGATTTAGTGCACAAGTATAGGTCTCACTTTTCTTTGGACAACTCAACAAAAAACATGCTGATATGACCCTGAAACCTTAGTTATAAGCAGGGGCGTTGCCAAATAAACTGCTGTAAAAATTTGAGAATTTATTGAAATTTCCACATAAGATTTTGAAATTTCCTTGTCATACATTTAATTGTGACTACTTCTTTCTCTCCTCTCCTTGTGATTTTTTTTTTTTCCTTATCCTTTGTACGAAAAGGCGCACTGATGTCTGCATCGTGTGAGGCAACGCTTATATCTGCAACATGTGTTTTGATTGCCCTCAAATTGTAAACGAAAGCCTGTTTTGACACACAAATAAAAATAAAAATAAAAATAAAAATACAGTATTATTTGTGTATATAAAAGCTACGAGTATGTTGCGAACAAGTGACATGATTTCTCGGATCGTACTTGTATGCTTCTAGCCTACATGCTTGTCTAACCACTTCACATCTTCAACTGAGCCCAAAATTGTATACCTGTAAAATTGCATTGTAACATTAATTTTTGTTAAAGGTGATTTGATTGAATATCTAAAAATTTCTGTATAGATTATAAGATTAGCATGAATCAATGACTCAAGTTAAGTAATTTTTTAAGGCTTCTAGATGACTGAATTTGATTGTAAATCAATAATTTTTTGAAATAGTGTATTCAACGTAGAGATGGGAATAAAAATAGTATGAAGAACATGGGAAACGATGGATAAAGTGTAGTAGGCAGAAAGCGGCAATCTCATGGCAGGGGAAGGAAGAATTGCAGCATGAGGAAAAGTGGTCATAGGGTGAGTAGTATTATGAAAAAAATAAGCGTGCAATAAGGTATAAGGGTTGAAGGACCAGAGGTAATCAAAATGGTAATGGAGGGAAAAGTGAATAATAATAAAGGTAGGAATAGAATATTAAGGAGTCACACTCAAGATGATGCAATGGAGGTAGAAGTAATGGAAGTGATCAGTATTGGGACTATATGAAGAATGAATCAAAAGAGACTAAAGGTTGATGAATGGATTAGAGGGTATACCATTAGAAGAATGTATGAGTTTGTTTATTTTATTAAGAATGTTTGTGTCATAAAGAACACTTAGTAATGCTTAATGTACAATAATAGTTAATTATTGATGAGATTCAAGTTGAGTAAGTGTAATAATAAATAATTATCTTGTGGGAGATCTTGCTTAGCTACACATGCCTCATGAAGAGAAACCTCAACTTCACTCTAAACAATAGGTGTAGAAACTGTACTTGTGGGTACATCATTAGGAATACCAATTTTAGTAGATTGAGTTGTGTGAGGATTCTAATAAAGTCTTCTTTTTAGAATAAAGTGAGGATGTTGATGAGATCTTTAACTTATAATTATCACACAAAAGCCTAGAAGTTAGATAATATAAAGATGGTGTAATATTTAAAAGAAAATTAAATAAATTAATAAGCAAGCAAATATAAGAATAAATTAGCGAATGAAACTTTAAAATAAAAAACAAAGGTGAGTGAAAATTGTTGCAAAGACGGTTGTTGTTGCATCAAAAGATCGACTTATTAATGCCCAATACAACTGCTAAAGTTAATGAATCCATGGGAGGCGATTAAGCCATGCCACGAACCCGAGCACTACGCTGCACAACACAAGGAGACCAAGGGTGCACACACATAGGGTTTTATACTAAATGTGAGATATTTCACCAAACTTACGTAAATAGAATGGTTAAATTGGAGTGAATGAACCCACCTATTTTTCTATTTCATTCAAGAAATGAGATTCCTCAAATCAAAATCCACTTTAACCCTTAGGTAAGTGAATTTTTTGAGGAATCTTGCAATTTCCCTTTTTTTTGCAATGAAAGGGTGTCTAGGCCAAACAACACTTTTGGGAGACACACTAAAAAAAGTAAATCAACTCAAAACTAAAATAGACTAGATCTGAGTAGATTAACCATAGAGCTAATAGACACAATTTATTTCACACAAATTGAATGAGTGGACACTTAAAACTGATCTCAAAAACTATCGCAAAGTGTCTTGTTCTGGCGCAAAGTGTCTTGAGATAACTTTTGACATAAATGATTGAACAAGAATTTTGGAAAAAATATTAAAAATATCAAATGATCTCATTTAAGACATAAAAAGTGGGTTTTTCAGATGAAACATAATACTATCAGAAACAATAAAGCTTTTGGCAGATTTGGGAATAGAAAATGTTGTGTACCTCTCAAAAAACACTACTTTCAGAAGCTATCCTAGGACTCATTCGCTCTATGGCGAATGGGTCCTAGCTAGGGCTCTCTGAAATCTATTGTTGGGTTCTCTTATGCTCGGTCTGCACTCCCAGATTCTCGAATCTCACAGTCAAAAATCTGGAAATAAATCATGTAGGCAAGTTTTCATGAAATTGCAATAATGGTGACAACTTTGACAACTTTGCAATTTTTGTTCTTCAATAGATCTTCAACCTATAATCTGCAACCACACATCAAAGAGAGAAAATGTTGTTTGTTAAGGTGAATGAGGGTTTTCCTTGGTCAAACCCTATTTTGGTAATCAAACCTTGAAATGAAATGAAATAGCATGAAGAAATGATTAATGAACAAATATATGTCACAACTCACCAAACCCTTAATGAACCTTGATAATGGAGGTCTACAACTTGCATGAAATGGCTTCAATGGATGAGAATATTGACTTTGAATCTTTTCTTGCAATGATACTTTGAATGCTTGATTGAATCATGAAACATACATCAGCAATTTAGCTCCAAAAACATGCATGACTCCACATAACTTTGACATAATTCTTGGATCTTTATTGCTACGACAAATGATAAAGAAATCTGCCCTTGAATTCTCTTGACAATAATCTTGAAATGCTCTTGATCTCATAAACTTGCTATTAGGAATGCTCTCTTGAAAATTCTAGGTGAAACATAGTGAAATATCCTTATATTTATACATATATTAACATTAATTTTTGAAATTCAAATATCACAAGCCGACATTGAATTGTGGATTTGAAATCATTAAAATATCTCCAAAAACATATTTTGAAGGGGGCTCCTAGGTCTAAGTGAGGACCCATTCGCCATATGGCGAATGGGTCCTAGGCTACTTACCTAGGACACACATCTTCCAAAGTTGAGTGTTGTGTAACATTGGAATTTATGAATGTCAAGTTTTATCCCTAAAAAACTGCATTGAATTAGCCTTGGATTTGAATTAAAAGGGCCAATTAAGGAAAATTAACCTTAATCAATTAATAAATCCCTAGATTAATGTGAAAGTGTAAAGGTACACCTTACAACATAAAAAATAAGGCACAATTATGTCTACTTTAATTTAAAGGGCCCAAAACTTAATGTGAATATGTAAAATACATATTATTTCAATAGATTTAGAAAGTGTGAAAGGATGGAAAGCTAAGATTTTTGGGTCTTGAAATTCTTTGCGTAAACTTCCCGCTACCTACTGAAATTTCTTCTTTCCAAAAAGATGAAAAAAAATTCCTCCAATTGTGGTTGTCATGTCCATTGACATTCACACTGCTTTCTTCAATTTACTCATCCACGTGCTTTCGTACACACAATTTTGAATGCTCATTTACCTCAAGGTTGTATCATTTTAGTTTTTTTTCCTTGAAATCCTTCATTTATCTGAAATTAGAAACCTCTTTTTTTTTTCTTCTCACTCTTTTTTGTTCAATTTTAATTCAATGGACATGGCTTCCTCTTCCATAACCATCCAAAATAAAACTCAATTAGAATTTTTTTAATGGGCTTGTGTCTTATTATTTTGCACCTAAATCTATTGAGCTTGGGACATCTTTAATAATCATTGTGGATGGGGTGTGAAACACACTTTAGTCACTAGGGGAAATGATCTAGTAGTTGAGCATGTTCCAATATTTTTTATCACATTTGTTGATTTAATACCCAATATTTTTAACAATTTTGCACCAAAAAGGGAAAGGACCCATTAGTTGAGCATGTTCCAATAGTTGTTATAGTATTTGTTGATTTAATGTTCAATATTTTTAACAATATTACACCAATAGTTGTGACTTTAAAGTTGTTAGTGTTGATGATGAATACCCATAATGAATGAACAATATTCTTTAGATCTAAAAGCAACAAATCATGTGATGTCACATTAACGCACCAATAAAATATTACTTAGTGCAAAACTATCAATTTAACTTTTTTTGGGGCCTTTTTGGACACCTTAATAAAATGTTTGTTTATGTGAAATCATATTTGATGATGTGGCCCTAAAACCTTAGTTATAAGTAGGGGACTTGTTGAGCTACTGTAAAAAAATGGGAGTGATTTGAAATTTCTATGTAGAAGTTCAAGAAGCGCAAAGTTAGGGTGCCCAACTACTAGGTATTCTCCCCTAGTTATGACTTTAAAGTTGCTAGTGTTGATGATGATTACCCATAACTAAATGAAATATATTCCTTAGATCTAAAAACCAACAAATCATGTGATGCCACATCAGTGCACTCATAAAACATGAATTAGTGCACAACTATTGATCTAACTTTTTTTGGGCCTTTTTGGACACCTCAAAAAAATGCATGTTGATGTGGCATCATATTTGATGATGTGACTTTGAAACCTTAGCTATAACTAGGGGACTTACCAAGTAAGATATATTATAAAAAATTGGGAGTGATTTTAAATTTCCAAGTAGGATTTTGAGAAATGTGAAGTTAGGGTGCTCAAGTACTAGGTCCTCTCCCCAACCATCTACCATAAATTTCATTCCATGGGATTGCACATTTTTTTGGGTTTGGAAGCACTTGAGGTTGGTGATTCTTTGACATGAAAATATTGGAAGGAAGAAATTCCACCACCCAACAATACAAAAATGAGGTAACAATCGTTACATCTTGAACAAGTGGAATCAAAAGAAAATGAGAAAATGTAGAGTAAAAACTAGAGCAAAAAGTATGAAAAAAGGGAAAAAGTAGAAGAAAAAGAAAAAAATAGAAGAAATAAAAGATCCCAAGAAACCATATAGATCCTTTTTTACCTTAGGCATCCTTCTTGTACAATCACACAAATGTATCCCTTTGACGTGAGCAAAAAATAAAAGGATAACAAAACATGATATGCTAGATTTCATTTTAGGTACTACTCCTACTTTGGTGGAGATGATTGAGGGATATCCAAAGAATTGGTCACAATTATTAAGCAAAGAAGAGAAGTAATGGTCCTAGAATAAAAAATAATAACAAAGGTGTTGGAAAGAGTGGTGATAGACTTGTCACATGAAGGAAAGAAAGGGATTATAAAAATTACAATAGGTGGAACTCTAATCAAAGAAAGGTGTGGTCACCCTCCTAACATGATCAAAAGAAGGAAAGTGGAAAGTCAAGTAGGATACCTTTTATGCTACACAAAAATCCCACTATATTCTATTAGAAATACAAGAATAAATGTGAAAGAAAGAACTGACAGACTAAAATGAGGGATACAAATAAGCAAAACATATATAATAGGATGAAAATAAATGTTTGCACAAGGGTCCTCACCACCAAAACAAGCTTCTCCATCCACCTCCACCTTAGTGCCACCTAAATTTTTTTCCCAACAAAAATAAATCATCCCCATCACAACCCCTCTACCACTTCAACTTCCTATCTTTCACTCACAATTGGATCTAACCCAGATTTCCCCTTTACAAAAGTTTGAGATAGGGGATATGCTACAAAATATTGCAAGATAATATCTCTTACAAAACTATGTATAGCCCTCTAAAATTATCCAACAATCCATCACTACCATTCATATTAAATTATTGCATATCCATCTCAACACTTCAAGTCCACTTGCCAAACAATTAACAAATGAGCTCAAAAAGGAGATTCAAAGCCAAGGTGACAAAATTAGGAAATAGGTGGTCAATGAAATAAAAAATAAATATGGGGAAGAAAGGTCAAAAAGAAGTGTGTCACAACACACAACATCCTAAAAATAAAAATTAGTTGCAAGATGTAGATAACCATGAACAATATCAATATGCTATATAAACTTTGTGTTCATTGGCTAACAATTACACAATTTTTAAGGACACAAATGGATAACATTAAGCACTAGATACTATAGAATTCCTCCACATGTGATCCTATGAATGATGTAGATAGGAACATAAGGATACACTTAGAAACATTTCATGATCAACACCAACAAATTTTGGATTAGAGAGGACTTAAAAGATAAATCAAACAACTACAATAAGTGCTAAGTTGTTAGCAGATAAAAGAGGATTATTGACTAAAGCATCAAAAGTGGTAAATTCCATTTAGATTCCATTCACTAGTGTTGAAGAAGAGAACACTCTCATAAAAATTAATGGTCATATATAGTTATTGTAGTAAGCTTCTCAGTAATGGGAAGATACCTTCACTCAACTTAAGAGCATATGAAAAAATCTATAACCAATAAATAGTTTTTCCAAAGAATTTAAAGATAGGGGTAGTACAATTTTTTACAATTTTGAGTATCTCAATCAAGACAAAGTTAGGATGTCTTGAGGATGTAAAGGAAGTGTGGAACACTTAGTTGATCACCAATCTATCCAAAGGAACTAATATGTACAAAAACCACACTCCTTTTGATACATAGGCATAAGTATAGACTTGAAAGATGTAGTCTGAGATAGAAGAAAAAGAGAGGATAGAAGAATATAAGATAATAGAAGGAAGAGAAGGATGTATGGTATAAAATAACATAATATAAGAGAGATTGATAATATATGCAATTGAGTATGGGATGTAATATATGAACATTATTTATATCAACATTGCACATGATAAATATAATATACTATAAGTTGGTCTAACTTATCTGTGATGTGCTATGATATATGTTTTGCATGTTAATAGTTGAATATTACCAATTTTACTTAGGCCTAGATTTTTTATTTGTACCCATTGTTTCCAATAGTTATTTAGAGATGATATAGTGAACTAAGTTCCTAGAGAACTCTTGGTGGCATGGAAAGTAGACACAAAGATTGACTAATCATAACCAAGCATAGAGAAATTATTATCCAATAATATAAAGGGTACAACACCCTATAAATGTTTTTATCTTATCAAAACAACAACATAATTAAATTGGAAAGCATTAAACATAACTACAATCAACGCATAGCACAAAGGAGGAATGAAACATAAATACAACAAGCAGGTTGTGAATTATAATGGTTACAAATTATTTTTAGCTTATTTTTATCTTTATCTTTTGAATTATTATTTGAAACACCCTTATTTTCCTTATAATCCATTGAATTGTGACAATTTCTCTCTCTTTTTCCTTACGAAATTATCTCTTAGTAAGAAAAGTTGGTCGGATGGACAGTGTAGCTTTGTAGGAAAAGACCGCACAAATGTCTGCATCATGTAAGACATCACTAATCTTGGCATCATGTGTTTTGAGTAACCTCAAATTGTAAGAAAAAGTCCGTGAATAAATCATTTGAGTACTATTGAAGTATGACCATGATGATGACCTGACTAGTGTATGAAATAGATCACATGTATTTCTCCACATTTTCACATAATGCATATCATTTTCTTTGTTCAAACGCTTCTACATGTTGAGAGGTAATAAAAAAGATAATAGAGGGAAAAGTGACAATGATAATAAAGGTAGGAATAGAATATTAAGGAGTCACACTAGAGATGATGCAATGGATGGTAGAGGCCATGGAAGTGATCAGTATGAGGTTAGATGAATATTGAATAAAATAAGATGAAAGGTTGATGAATGGATTAGAGGGTACACCATTAGAATAATTTATGAGAGTGTTCATGTTATTAAGAATATTTTTGTCAAAAAGAACACTTATTGATGCTTAATGTAAAATAATAGCTAATTATTGATGAGATTCAACTTGAGTGAGTGTAATAATAAATATGGGGGTATACTAAGAAATTATGAGGATAAGTTTATTGTTAGATTTGTTGGGGATATTGGGGAACAATATTCTATGAAAATTAAAGATATGGTGATGTTTGGAGGAATCAAAATTATCTTATCCATAGGGATTAAAAGACTGTAGTGTTGGTCCACATTTTTCAATGTGTCAAAAGATCAATCTATCATCGCCCGATACAAACGATAGAGACATGGATCCCACGAGAGGTGGTTAGTCCCTTGTCATGAATCTTGAGGGGAGTGCTAATCATATACCAAAAATCTCCCCCTCAACGTTACGTGAGGGGATTTGAACTTGTGACCCAACACTTTGATACCAATTGTTGGCCTATGTTTGTCATTGCATCAAAAGATTGATCTATCAATGCCCAATACAAACGGTAGATACATGGATCAAATAGGAGGAGGTTAGTCCCTTGTCATGAATCTCGAGGGGAGCACTGACCATCTTCCAACATGCAGGTAGAAGGTGACTCTAAAACTATAATAGATGTTGTTAAAGGAAAAGGTAAGATTGAATAGAATTATGCTGATATATTATCTTGGATATTCAAAATATCCTTTTTTATATGGAATGTACAAATATTTCTCACATTTATAAAGAAGGTAATAAGGCAGTGGATGCCATGGCCAACTTAGGGATATCCTTGGATTCAACTAGATGCTGGAGAGACTGTTCTGCTATGCTAGCAAAAGTCAAAGGTTTAATCATTGAAAAAAAATTAGTATCCAAAATGGGGAAAACTCAATCTATTTTTTTCAATATTATTATTTTATTACTTACTCTTGTCTTATCCCTTTTGATAGGTAGGTTGGAGTGTGATTGGATTTTAAAAAAATATTTATACACGTGAAACTTAAAGACCACTACTAATCAGATGGATAAGTTGATGTGGAATAGGATTTTAATTAAGGGAATGAAAACATGCAACTTGCGGGCCACTATCTCTATTCTCAATTTGCACAAGGATCCCTTTACTAATATTAATGAGATCATCATTAGTTTTAGTTGGTAGGAAAAATGGGAAAACCCATGTTTCAAGACCTATAATGGCTAATTGTAATTAAAATTTTGCATGTAAGATCATTATTGCTATCCCTCCTCACACGACGTCCTTGAATAATTTTAAAATTTTCTACTACAATGACATGTATGTGGCTAAGCTTGGCACGTTGGGAATTGGTACCAAATTTATTCATGACAACAAAAGTGTCACATTATTTTGAATATCTCAGGAAGGCCCATGGATTTCCCTTTTCTTTGATTTAACTTGCCAACTTATTTCCAACCCTTTGCAACTCTTTGGCAATTTCAATTTCATCAAACACATTAATCACTGCATTGACCACCCCAGGAAAGCGATTCAATTCAACCTAATTTTGAGAATGGGAGGTGAAAGAGTTTGCACAAAGCCTAGATCCTGCAAAGATTTTCAAAGAGATGCCCTAATTTTGCACATTTGCATGAAGGGAGGTCTGACATGTTTGATGGATAACCTAAATGACCATGATGTGAATCTCTCTATTTATTTTTCTAATAGCTAGAGCAATAGATAGGTTAAACTTGAAGGTATTTCCTTCGAGGTTAGTGAAGATTTCATAGAAAAAGTGACTATCCTATCCTCCAGTTGTAAAAAACTCAAGAAACACACCAAAGTGCAAGATATCAAAAGCATGAACAATAATTTCAAGAACAACGAGCACCCCATCAAACTGCATGTGGAGTATAATCGCAAAAAGTTTCCAACATCGTGGGACCAAGTTTGTTTGGTGAGTATGAAGTATTTAACTCTTGAGGGTAGGTTTAAATGATTTAATTTTTACCATATGCTATTGCTCAAGAATTTCAGACAATTTCTCCTCATCATCTTCCCCTTTTTTCTTATATCTTCCCTTGAGTTGTGTGAGGCATAACTAATTTTATTCTAGAGACTATAGTTTGATTTCATACATGGTTGTTGTTGAGATATTGATTATGGACATAAATGTTTTATATGCATATTTAGGAGTTTATTTGTCTTTAAATGAAATAATATGTTCATAATTTAATCATAAAGTATTTTGATCAAATGTTTATTAGTTTTTGAAAAAAAAATATTTTTAGCTATTTTGTTAGATCTTGTAAGTATTGGATGATTAGAAGATTTTAATTTTTTTTTTTCAAATGTACTAATATTTTCAATAAGGTGTTGTAGGTGGGCAGTCCAGGTTCCTTAAGTATTGGAGACAAAGTCCAAATGCTAATCCTTATTTTTGGAGTTTAATGTTGGAGTGGAAATTGTTTTTTATTTTTTTATTTTTTATGTTAGTTTATTTGTGGAGGGAAATATGTTTCTAATTGAATAATCTTTTCATTTGTTTTGTGTTTTGAGGGGGAAGTTGAAGAGTTTTACTACTTTTCTTCATTTTGAGGATTCAAGTGGTGTGTGAAGATTGCTGCTTCTTTAGGGGTATTAGCTGAAATAAATTGGGGGTAGTAGGACAGTTGATCCAAACTTGGACAACCAAGGTACGCTTTGTGTTTTGATTTGGAAATTTTGGTGTAGTTATTGAATGTTTGATAAATTTTTTATTATTGTCTTTGAATTCTATCTTGAATGTGAATTTGTGTCAAAAAATTTGTTGTGTTTTTTGGTTCAGTGTGGAGTCTTGTTTATGAGATGGGGATTTGTGTGTGAATAAGGAGTGAATATCGCTTGAGGGCCGAGAGCTTCCTTTGTTTGGGGTTGAGAAGGGCGTGGAGCCTCTCTTGGGGATTTTTGATAAATTGTGTATATATGTGGATGGAGTTGTGTTTGTTGGTTGGAGTTTTGGAGTGGTTGGTTGAGGAGGTGTTGTGAGTGGAAGAATTTGGTTGTGGAGTGGTTGGTTGTGGAGGTGTTGTGAATGGAAGAATTTGGTTGTGAAGTGGTTGGTGTGGAGGTGTTGTGAATGGAAGAATTATGTGTTGAATATGGAGTTGGATTCTTAAATTGAAAGACATTGTGCCCCAAGAGGGAAGGGAACCCCCCTTGTCCCCCTTTGAAATAATTCATAAAATAGATTCTTTACGTGTGAGTTGATGTTAATGTTATTATAAAATTTTAAATTTATGATTTTGGCATTTGGAATTTTTCTCCCGCACAGGGGTGGATTTGTTAGTCCTATGGTTGGGAGGAGAGCAAGAATGGGCTGCTCTATTATGTGTATTCGGGTTTATATAATATAAACTGGGTATGTTAAAGAAGATTTGACATATGAGTTCTCATTGATTTTTTACGCCGAAGGCATATCCTTATTTGAAGAAGACAAAGCTAAAAATGCCAATCAATAGTTTATATCAATCTGTTGACCATTAAATGAATCTCAGCCATTCATCATTTTTTGCCATATTTTTGGCTGTTTTCACCACTTTTTTGCTACTTTCTGGGCAACTTAAGGTTTTGAAGAGGGTTTTTTTCGCTGCTTTCCCCGTTGCTTAAGACGGAAGTGCGACTTAGTACACATGATTTTAATATTTCTTTAATTGTGAACGGATCCAACACCCACCTTCAACACCTTCCATGCCATATCATTTAATTGTGAGTAGTAGGTATGAAAGTCACACAATCAAATCAATTGTGTCACAGTTCTTTTCATGGACAACCTGTCGTTAGTTTATTATATTGTTTAATTCTTTTTCCACTTGGATTTTTTGTCAGCTGCGTTACAATTTGGTTGTTCTTAACTAGCATGTTTTATTTTTTATTTTTTAATTATATATATGGTGGTTTTTTGTCAACTGTGTTGACAATTTAACTGTTTCTTAACTAGCATGTTGTGTTGTAATAGTGTATTTAATTTTTCAATTATATAATAAAGTGTATTGTTAGATATTTTAATTATCTGGAGTATTACATTTGCATCTACCGACTACGCCACTTTTGGGAATTTGTTTTTGGGGCCTTGGAATGATTATATTCTTTTTATCCAATCTCCCTCTGCACTGCCGCCTTACTCGACATATCAAGTTTAGAATGCGAAAAATATTATTTGCATGTGATTAAATAAAAAAATGATTTTCATCCTGACTTCTCGAAAGGAGGTAATTGTAGGTCATAATGTAAATTAAACAAGCCGCCATGTTACTTAGGTAGTGGCTGCGAATTTTCTTATTTTGATCTAGAACCCTAATTTTAAAAATGTGAATGGGGATGTATGTGCAATATTTGTTATTTTATTTTTTTAGAATTTATTATACTTATTATAAAAAAATTAATTATACTTATTATTGTATATTATATTTTTAAATAAAACTATTAATTACATAAAATGATTAAAATTTATAATTTTATAAAAAAATTAATTATACTTATTATTGTATATTATATTTTTAAATAAAACTATTAATTACATAAAATGATTAAAATTTATAATTAATAATTATCGTTTTATATAGTACAAAAAATAAATCAAAATTTATCTTGATTGAATTTCCACACTTCTTCAGCGTACCCATTGCACACTAAGGTGCAATTGCTAGTAAAGAAGATTTGAGATCTTAGTGGAATCTACATAGTATACTCTGTGTGTCAATTTGTGAAATGTTGCACAAGTGTTGCACTTATATGTTTGTGATGTTCTATAAATTAATGTAATTAGTTTT